>JAIFHC010000109.1:0-50000 GCA_021229015.1 Solen grandis | reverse complement strand
AAGATACCTGCATTTAGCATCCCGATAGCTCGGTTTCGTTGATTATCATTCAATCCTGGCATATTTTACTTGATTTTATTCAATTGTGATTTATTTCTGATCAATCGGTGCAGATACCGTCCTGTGCTTCACAAGGCGCACGTACAAAACCAGTAAATTTGGTCTTTAACCAAAGTGTATTGATTTTTTTCTAATTAAAATTAGACCAACAAGTGCGCCAACGATCACATAAACATTATAATTAGTTATATCTGTGTGAACATAATATTAAAAGAGATATTGAGAATGCATAGTTCCGCGAGTTCTAAAAATAGATATTAAATATTGAGTATTAGCCAATCATATTGCGCCGTTCTACCACGCTGACGCATGCTGATTCTGTCTTCCATATTGCCCCACACAAAAAGTTTTTGACAAACGGAAAATTGAAATTATGGAAAGGTTTGGTCGGCCTTGTATGGCAACATGGTTGTTCGTTGTGCATAGGGAACATGAAAATAGTGACGAGAGATATCCAGAGAGATTTATTGGTGTTAAATTTTATCGCTTTCCAAGCAACGGTATTGACAAGTGTCAACGCTGAATCAAGGCGTGTGGAAGACATCATGATTTACTAAATGTGATCCGCTTGAACAAGCACAAAGCCATATGTTCAAAGGCATGAGTTTATATAATGAATTTAGATATATCTGTCATGTTTTGTTCCTTCAGATTTGCTTGGCAGCGTAAGATTTTATTGCTCACGAAGTGCCTCCACCCACCCCTTTATGCATAGTGTTCGTATGTTTACACAATCATATTCTGGTATTCATTTATTGTATATATTTCTGGTTTATTGTAATTTGATGATAGGCTGTTCAAAATTGATACATTCCCAAAATAATTATCATAGCAGTAATCAACCAGTATGTTTATATTTATATGTGAGGTAAAATCATAAAATTTATTGGATAAAAATCATAAAATTTATTGGATACCACCAATACCATTAATCAGTACTATTTTTCTCATTTCTGTAAATTCAGCATTTCCATGATGGTGTGGGGCCAACAGAAAAATACCCTGATCCTGTCATTGCAGCAAACGTGGTTCTTTAACTGCTTGTCAAGTCCACACAAAACAGTAAAGAAAAGTGTTGTAGGTTTTAATTTTATTCAGCATGCTGTATGTAAAAGACAATATATGCTCCATTCAAACAGATACCTTTGTACAAATGCTAAGAATATAGCTGAAATTGTCCATTGGTCTGATACAAAATAGCCCGTAATAGAAGACTCATTAACACAAATAAATAGAGAAACACATTGAAAATTCTAGCTAAGAACAGTGCATTATTTAAAACCTTAATTTATGAACCCCTCTACTACAATGAAGACAAACAGAATATTGTGTTGTGTATACTCACTTGCAATAAAAATATAATCAAATATTGATATATTTCAGAACGGATTGTTCCAGTAAAAAGGATGTTGTGAATACCCCAGAGTCGGTTACCTGTGTCAGTTCCGGTGTTGGAACTCAGACAGAGGGATCGTGTAAGTTACATTTGAGATAACCTGGATAACAATGAAACAGCATGATCTCTTAAAAATGTAGCTAATTTCACCAGCATGTTGATCATGCAATTTAATTCTGGAAATATTCTCTATACAAATAAATATTTCTGAGTGAAAACAATAAACTCACAAAACTTACATCCAGTAATCATAAGTTGGCCTTGAATCTGGACATAGTAAGCATGATTATATTTTAATTAAATGTTACCAGAGCTGTCTTTCTGTAAATAAAAGTTATCAAGAAGTTCACATGCCTGAAAAATTGTAAGGTTTCTTGAAGAATATGGATTTCAACTATTCCACTTTGGCCATTGTCACATAATTTTCCATCTGGGGTAGCACCAAGGAAAGAAAAAATAATTGTTCACCACACAGCCACATTGTTGGAAATGCCTGGATGGGTATTTTTCTAAATACTTGTCTTTGGCAGCATTTCCATTGCGTTTCCCATCTTCAAGAGATTTTGCAGCCATGTGACCTTGTTGGAAGATTGAGTTTAAGAACTTGTCATTTGGTTGGGCCTTACGATGTATGACTTTTCCAAACTTAGATGCTGTCAGTCTGTTTTATCGTTCTTTGAACCACGTCACAATTGGCTTGTTTTCTTGTGTTGAGTTTCAGTGAAGATGGATCATGACAATAGGTTGAGTTATTTAAATCCTTGAAAGTCTCAGGCAACTTAACTGGCAGTTTACCGCAAAGTTGAACCGTGTTGATTGGAGACGTCTGCTTAATGTTTCTAGACTGAAATGAAAAACAAGCTTTATTTTTTATTTGCCTGTTTCAGGGATAGAACCAGTGGATATGCTGTCTAGCATCTGAGAATGAGAGACTGAATATAACAGTGATTGGACTGAAAGCTAAAAATATCCACCTAATGGAAGTAATAGACAAACAGCAAGATATGCTGAAGAAACAAGAAGAAAAAATAACGAAATCTAAGACATTGTCTGTTGATATGATTCAGTTGAAAGAATCAAAATTGAAGAAATTGTTTAAGTTTTATACTGGGATCAAATACATTAGAATTTTTAGCTCTTTTAGCAAAGAAAATAAATTACAAATGAAAACGAATTAATCTAAAAAAAACGTCCAATGAGAATGGATTATTTTTAACATTATGCCATCTTAGACATGCATTTGAGCTGAAGGACATTGCCACCCGTTTTGGATTAATTGTACAAACAGCTGGTGTTGTATTTAATACTTGGTTAGAGTGCATGCATTTCAAATTGGGCCAATTAAGTATTTGGCCACATAGAGATGCAATCATAGACTGCATGCCTGCTGTTTACATAAAGATTTTCCTACTTCTCTGATAGTAATAGATGGAACAGACACAAGTGCCAAAGGCAATGAGATTACAACGCCAGCTCTATAGTGACCATTAGTCTATTACCATTGTAAAAGCTTGATAGGTTGTGACCCAGAGGAAATTTAATGTTTTTTTCTGAGTTATTCACTGGTTCCATTTCTGATAAGGCAATAACTGAACAATCTGCAAAATGTCTTCCCACTGCACTTTTTCATGTACTAAATAAAATGTGGTCAGTCTGTTGTCATTTAACTCTATTTCAAGATGTTTTTGTAAAAATAATCCAACTTTGCCTTGTTTGAATGTGAAACGCTGGGTGTCTGTAAAATCATTCCTGCGTAACAGTTTCAGTGTATGTGGTTTTTACCTATTTCACATGGAAAGTAACACAAATACCAATATTTACTATCCAAAATTTGATAAACACATATATCTCAAACAAAATTGTTAATTTTTGATAATTCTGTGGTTGCATAATTCTGTGATTCTATTGGAGGTCAAGTTTGCATTGAAGAGGAAGCATAATTTTCATAAGAAAAGTTTAGTATATCATGTGTTATCTGAATTTTGTGATGCCCATCAATCTTTAAGTTGTACAGAAGATTATTGATTCTGCTTATCTTATCTCAGTTGTTAAGCTTACCGTACATTAATGTGAATGTATCCATGTATGCAAAATGATATGGACCTAACCCTTATCTGATATGATTATATGGATCCAATTTGAACTTGACCTAAAACAGTTGATATGGTGGGTACTTCTTGGCTAATCCTGTGAACTAGTGTTATTCCTTCTTCGGGGTCAACTTTAGGTAGTCTGAAAATGAGACATCAATATATGACACAATGTTGCATCATTATGTTTAACCTGCTGGTTATATGTTTGTTTGCTGGGTTTAACGTCCCATCAACGGTATTTCAGTTATTTGGAGATGATTTGTACTTGAAACAGATATAGTGCTGCCACACAGCAGTATCATGCCGTAGACATGTGGCATGATACAACACCCAGTCATGGGATCAAACCCATGACCACCCACACCCAAGGCGGACACTCTAACCACTCGGCCACCGGGAACAGTAAACCTGCTGATAAACCAGTTTGACAATAATTATGCATATAAATAAAGATACTCTATCCTTGCCATGCTGAATTAATATAACAAACATAAAAAATAAGATTGCGTTGTGTACTTTCTAACTCATCCCTGGTGAGTATTTACAATACATTTATACATTCTGAAACTCAACAGCACAGTGCAGATCCTGATCAGACAGCTCCCAGTGTGAGTTGGCTAAGTATGATCTCCACTTTATCTAAGTCTTATGAAGTGCTAAGCATGATCAGAGTTTATATATACTATATATTGAATGATTCCTATTTGAGACCTTCCATGCATACTTTTGCACTTGTTTTGTGCTTGAGTGTATTCTTTATTTTAATGTTCTGCTTTCCCGTGATAAGACAGTGGCTTGAATAAAATTTCAAACTATAAAAAAGTGTGTTTTTATCGAAACCAGTATGTGCTTCCATAATGTAATGCGTATTCGTGGAACGTTTTGCAGAATCCAAATAGTTTGCGATGCTTAGTATGTTTATCCGTGTATTCTCTGACAGACCTATAAACGCACGTCACAGGTGGAAGTAATTAAATAAATAAATTTCAGAATGTTTCTTAACGTCTCGGAACCATAGCTTAGCCTAACCACTTAAATCGTTAACGCAATACATGTGATGTCAAAACATTTCCCACAAGCTGCTAACTTGCAAGCGCAATAAAGTTGTATGCTTTATTTATAGGTTTGCTCATTAATGACGTAGAAACCAATGGGCGTTTGATATAATTCAGATAGCAAAGGAGCTGTGCACCAGAATTCAGAATTTAAGTATACTTTGCATAAATTATCACCACATAACCCACGGTCATAAATGATTATAATGAGGCCCTCAGTGGTGTTCTACTTTCATTATCCAAACTTCATAGAGATATTCAAAATAAAATTTCTTTGAAGGTATTTAACAGAATTTAATTTCATTTGGCACAAATTAGTTATTTAGTCCTTTTAAATGACTGCTAAAACACGGTTGATCCCTTGAAGAAGGAGGCATCTTGGGGTCCAACGCACTTCTAACGCCCCGTCGACAGTATTTTAAGTCATTTTGAGGCCACTACTTGAAGCAGAGGGTGTGTGACTGGGTTTGGTATCATGCCACATGTCTACGGCGTGATGCTATAGTGTGGCAGACATCGTCTCGAAATGACTGAAATACTGTCGGTAGGACGTTAAACCCAACAAAGTTTAGAAAAGTGGAAACATTGTCAAGAATCACATTCAAATGCGCAAGCAAAATACGGTTATCAAACATTTTTTTATACTTATATGATGTCCAATTTAAACAAAAAAATCTAGTTAACGTCAGAAAGGTCTTGAAGTATGCCATAATTTACTCTTATTTGTTTACAACTTACGAGATATAGACGCTTAAAGCTCGAGAAAACAACAAACACTGTTCTAAAGACGAGTCATTAAGGTTTCTCTTTATATAACAGCATGTCATTTTTTGACCGATGTTCAAAAGTTGAATATAAGCCAAAACAGTGTGCTTCAACTTCTTATATACAAAAATAAAAACATTTCATGATATAATCAGATTTTTTCACTACGGGTAATGCCGTTTTTATTTTTGTTTGTTTTTTCCTTCGGTTTTAAAAACCAAATTAAAAAATTTTTTACTTTTTTCCGGAACTGAAAGTAATAGTTTAGACCTATAAAAATAATATGTCTTTGTTCCAGGGAAATTTTAATGCAAATTTGTCAAAAAGTAAGTCCTGATTTGCAGAAAACTAGTTTTTTGATATTATTACGTCCTATAACGTCAGACTTCTCAAAATGCTTAGAAGACGGTAATGCACTTAAACACTGGACCACGATGCATAAATAATTAATTATAAATTAAATGGATAACACGGATGTTTGTTGTTCGATGGAATGTACGTTACATCGACAGTATTTCAGTCATTTGGAGACGATGTCTACTTGAGACAGATATAGTGTTGCCATACTGCAGTATGACGCCGTAGACATGTGGCATGATACCACACCGTTCACATTATCCTGACACCGAGCCAACAAGTTCTGCAACAACCCTTATATGCTGAGCGCCAAGCAAGGGAGCTATACCAGTACCATTTTTTACGATTTTGGTAGGTCGCGGCTGGGGATCGAACCCAAGACGTCCCGATTCCGGGGCGGACGCTCTAACCATTCGGCCACCGTGACCGGATTGATTACACGGATGTCTTTTTTAGATTGATAGCAACGATATAACGCAGCACCAACATACATGTAACTCATTTTTTTCCAAGAATAAATAAATTTTGTCCATATTACAAATCAACGGAATAACATATGCTCGTAAAACAAAACAAACAAAAACCCAGCTTAAAAACGGAAATAATAATAACGGAAAAAATTGATACCTGTGCGATATATTTATAGTGATACATTAAACAGGTGCGAGGCTATCATTGGCCACCGTTCGCAATACGGCAAACTCATCCAATTTTATTTCTCTTTACCCCAATAACAATTTATGCGTTGCTAGCTCATTTTGCTATACCCCAATTCCGTATCTTTCTTTCATTACTCGCTTTTGTGTCCACAGCCTCTCTTTCACATGTAACCTTTTTTCTCACATCGCCCTTCCTTTCTTTATTTTTGATGCCATAATCTTTTTAATATAGTATATTCGAGTCTATTGCCTATTGCTAAAGTACATGTAGTATTACCTTTTACGTGTCTCCTCCTCTCAATCAGTCTTAAGGTATACGCCCCATAATAGCCATCAATTCCATCAAAGCCAGGCATATAACATCACAATATAAGCTTTTAAAATGTCAAACAATGGGGCATTTAAGGGCAAATTGACATGCTATGACATGTGGCAGAAGTTTATAACATCCCCTTGGTAATTTTGTTTTCACGAATTTTTTCCCTGAAAACTAAAATGTGACTCTTCATTTTCCTAGGGTAAAGTTGTTTTTTTTCTTTGTTTGTTTTTAGCTCACCTGAGCACAAAGTGCTCAAGGTGAGCTTTTGTGATCGCCCTTCGTCCGGCGTCCGTCGTCGTGCGTCGTCCCTCGTCCGTCGTGCGTCGTCCGTCGTCAACAATTTGCTTTAAACGACATCTCCTCTGAAACCGCTGGACAGAATTTAATGAAACTTGGCAGGAATGTTCCTTGGGTGAGGCTCTACAAAAGTTGCTAAAATAAAGTTGATCCTTGAAGAACTCTGGATGCCATGGCTACAAAAAGAAAATAATAATTTGAAAACTTTAAAAATCATCTCCTTCAAAACTACTGGCAAGATTTCAAAATAATTTGGTACAGATGTTCCTTGGGTCAACCTCTACCAAAGTTGCTAAAATTATTCCGATCCGTAAAAAAACATGGCCGCCAGGGGCGGGGCTTATTTGCCTTATATGTATATAGAGAAACTGTTAAACAACATCTCCTCTGAAACCACTGGACAGAATTTGATTAAATTTGGCAGGGATGATCCTTGGGTCAACTTTCACAAAAGTTGCTAAAATAAACTTGATCCATGTAGAACTCTGGTTGCCATGGCAACAACAAAAATGAAAACTTTAAAAATCATCTTCTTCAAAACTACTGGCCAGATTTTAAAATAAATTGGTTCAGATGTTCCTTGGGTCAACCTCTACCAAAGTTGCTAAAATTATTCCGATCCGTAAAAAAACATGGCCGCCAGGGGCGGGGCTTATTTGCCTTATATGTATATAGAGAAACCTTTAAACAACATCTCCTCTGAAACCACTGGACAAAATTTGATTAAACTTTGCAGGGATGATCCTTGGGTCAACCTCCACAAAAGTTGCTAAAATAAACTTGATCCATGTAGAACTCTGGTTGCCATGGCAACAAAAAGAAAAAAAAATGAAAACTTTAAAAATCATCTTCTTCAAAACTACTGGCCAGATTTTAAAATAAATTGGTACAGATGTTCCTTGGTCAACCTATTTATCTCAGGTGAGCGATTTAGGGCCATCATGGGCCTCTTGTTTGTTGTTGTTGTTTCATAGATTTGAAACATAATCATATAATGCATCTTTCCACCTTAATTTTTTCTAGAAAATTAAATTAAGTTTTTGATATTCAAAGAAAATTGTATATTTTCCATACGCTTCAAAGTTAACTTTAAATATAGACTATCTCCCCAAAATATAATGAAACTTGGGAAACAAACTCTGGGTGAAACAAATTGTACTTTTGGATGTCTTCAAAGTGAGAAAGTCTCATAGAAAAATGACCAGCCAGTGATATGATATGAGATATGGCTTTTAGGGTGCGTATACCATATAACTTCTACTCAGTCTCTCTCCCTTGCAAAGCAAAGTCACACCAAGTCGTGAACCTTTATCTCAAAAAAAGTTCGCACGACTTATAAACGTACTAGAAGTAACATACAGTTGAACCTGTATCAGCGGTCACATGTACCAAGCGGTCAACCTGTATTTAGCGGTCAATTTTAATACATGTACTACCAAACTGTAGTATTTTGTTTTATTTCTTCAAATATAAGTTAATTTAGCGATCACCTGTACCAAGCGGTCAACCTGTATTTAGCGGTCAATTTTAATACATGTTCTACCAAACTGTAGTATTTTGTTTTATATTCTTCAAAAATAAGTTAATTTAGCGATCACCTCTGTTAAGCGACCACTTTCTCTTGTTCCCATGACTGATCGCTGAAGACAGGTCTGACTGTATACCAAAAGAAAATTAATTATAGTTATGATAAATCGTAGTCACAGAGCAATGACCATCAAAGTTTTCCAGCACGAGAGTATCCTAGGGAAGTAACAACAACGTGATACTCGTAATCATGTACAATGTAATAAAACCCAAAACAATACTGATTTCATAATAATAGTGTAAAATTTAACACGTTATTAACCTTAGGCATATGATTGGTTGTTTAAAAACAATCCAAATAAGAGGAAAACTAACAACGTATTCTCCATGTCGGTCGTAACTGTGTCTTTGATTATATCAGTCAACGCTCTCTCAGTATTTTAGACATTGATACTATAGTACACATTGTCATTGCGCATGCGCGATATCTTGCGCATTTGATCGTCTAAAGTTTGGCTGTAGAGTACGCTATTTATAAAATACGTCAACAAACATGCAGGTATTGGATATAAGACGTAATAAAAAAGTTACTTGTTTCCACTAACCCGACCGATCCTATTTATTGTACTGACCCTAAACTTTTTTTCATAGCATTCGCTAAACGCTGTTTTTTCGTCACTTCCTCTAAAAAAAATAAGGTAAAAATGGGAAAAGAATAAAAATAAAAAAAAGTTTAGTCGACCTACCGACCCTATTCGGAGATGTTAGTGACAACAAACAACTTACTTTTTTTTCGCCCA
This sequence comes from Solen grandis, assembly GCA_021229015.1. Taxonomy (NCBI): domain Eukaryota; kingdom Metazoa; phylum Mollusca; class Bivalvia; order Adapedonta; family Solenidae; genus Solen; species Solen grandis. The sequence continues at coordinate 40,672 of JAIFHC010000109.1, read as the reverse complement.
ATAATGACTTGGACTGTTTGAGTTTCCCTTAAAAAAGGCCATTGTTCAACTGTATCTATAACAGGACCGCAGTAACACATTTCGCATACGACATTCTGTTTGTTTTAAGCTTCCACGATACATAATATTAAGATTTAGGTTATACGAACTTGCGTTGATTTATACTTTAGATTTGCGTTTTTCATCCCACATTGAAGTGTTATTCAGTTTTAATTACTTGTTGTGAGAGAGATCATAAAATGTGTATTCTTTTACGAAAATGTGTGTGTGTGTGATCGTACGATAAATATAAAACAAACAACTGCTCACTTTACTTGTTTACTTCATAATTGTAGAACAAAAGAAAAAAACAGTCATTATCAAAATTAACAGAAAAATACAAACATCCTGTCAGTGATAAATCCAGTTCGATATACATACATTCATATTGTATTATTTCTTCTTACTGTTTCGTTAGATACAATTCCCAATGGATTGCTTTACTCAGTTCAGGGCTTCACATCCGTATACCTCCACCCGGAAACCCGGGTGACTGCTGGGCCACGTGGCTGGTTTGAAACGGAGATAGCGACACCTGTCGGGGACCGGAAGTGTTTCCTTCTTGGTACTGGAATAGCTAGAGCCGCTTCCATTAAATACCTGAAGAAGAAAATATAACAGCTTTGTGATTAAATATGCTGAAATGAGTAAAAAAATCATGATTGACATTGCGTTTGTTCCTGAGGTTTCCCGTTTTCCTCAAAGGGGTTTGGCACGAAAGGGGGGAAAAATCACTATATATACTCGTAATACAAGGGATACTACTTCCACTTGATCTAAACCCATACCTTCACCGGGAAAATGCAAATAGCTCAGCCATTTATGAAGGTATCTTTGAATATTTTGCACCTATTGCAAGTGTATACATTTATGCAACCAAAAATCTTCACAGTTTTACCTATGCGAACTCAAGTATTCAGCAACAAAACCCGCAATGCGAAACTTAACCCGGTTTTCCAAAATCTACAGGATCAAAAACCCGATATACAGTATAAATAAGCGTTTTTGCAAAATATTTTGGTCGCATAAATGTATACGCTTGCAATAGGTGCAACATATTCAAAGATACCTTCATAAATGGCTGAGCAATTTGCATTTTCCCAATGAAGGTATGGGTTTAGATCAAGCGGAAGTAGTATCCCTTGTATTATATATAGTGATTGTATCCCCACCCCCCTTTCGTGCCAAACCCCTTTGGTTTTCCTAACTCTGGCATTATATGTCAATCTATAAATAGAGACTGTGACGTCACTAGTAGTCTTTTAGAACTTATCATAGTCAAATATTGGACCATCAAGAAAAAATGACGGTTTGTATATGTTGTGTAGACCTGTATCAAATTTACTCCAAGGCCATATTCAAAAGAGTGAGTGTAGATTACTTCAAGGCCATACTCCAATAGATGTAAATTACTGCAAGGCCATATTTAAAAAAAAGTAGATTACTATAAGGCCATATTCAAAAGAATGTTGATTACTTCATGGCCATATTCAAAAGAGATTACTGCAAGGCCATATTCAAAAGAGTGTAGATTACTGCAAGACCATATTCAATAAAGTGTAGATTACTTCAAGGCCATATTCAAAAAAGTGTAGATTACTGCAAGGCCATATTCAAAAAAGTGTAGATTACTGCAAGGCCATATTCAAAAGAGTGTAGATTACTTCAAGGCTGTATTCAAAAGAGATTACTTCAAGGCCATATTCAAAAGAGTGTAGATTACTGCAAGGCCATATTCAAAAGAGATTACTTCAAGGCCATTTTCAAAAGAGTGTAGATTACTGCAAGGCCATATTCAAAAGAGATTACTTCAAGGCCATATTCAAAAAAGTGTAGATTACTTCAAGGCCATATTCAAAAGAGATTACTGCAAGGCCATATTCAAAAGAGTGTAGATTACTGCAAGGCCATATTCAAAAAAGTGTAGATTACTTCAAGGCCATATTCAAAAGAGATTACTTCAAGGCCATATTCAAAAGAGTGTAGATTACTGCAAGGCCATATTCAAAAGAGTGTAGATTACTTCAAGGCCATATTCAAAAGAGTGTAGTTTACTGCAAGGCAATATTCAAAAGAGTGTAGATTACTGCAAAGCCATATTCAAAAGAGATTACTTCAAGGCCATATTCAAAAGAGTGTAGATTACTTCAAGGACATATTTAAAAGAGTGTAGATTACTGCAAGGCCATATTCAAAAGAGATTACTTCAAGGCCATATTCAAAAGAGTGTAGATTACTTCAAGGCCATATTCAAAAGAGTGTAGATTACTGCAAGGCCATATTCAAAAGAGATTACTGCAAGGCCATATTCAAAAGAGTGTAGATTACTGCAAGGCCATATTCAAAAGAGTGTAGATTACTTCAAGGCCATATTCAAAAGAGATTACTTCACGGCCATATTCAAAAGAGTGTAGATTACTTCAAGGCCATAATCAAAAGAGTGTAGATTACTTCAAGGCCATATTCAAAAGAGATTACTTCACAGCCATATTCAAAAGAGTGTAGATTACTTCAAGGCCATATTCAAAAGAGTGTAGATTACTTCAAGGCCATATTCAAAAGAGTGTAGATTACTGCAAGGCCATATTCAAAAGAGTGTAGATTACTTCAAGGCCATATTCAAAAGAGATTACTTCACAGCCATATTCAAAAGAGTGTAGATTACTGCAAAGCCATATTCAAAAGAGATTACTTCAAGGACATATTTAAAAGAGTGTAGATTACTGCAAGGCCATATTCAAAAGAGATTACTTCAAGGCCATATTCAAAAGAGTGTAGATTACTTCAAGGCCATATTCAAAAGAGTGTAGATTACTTCAAGGCCATATTCAAAAGAGTGTAGATTACTTCAAGGACATATTTAAAAGAGTGTAGATTACTGCAAGGCCATATGCAAAAGAGTGTAGATTATGTTGTCCGAGAAGTGTGTAATAACCTTACTAAAACAGATGAAAACCACAGACGTTATTTAGAACTTCCAAGTCAATAGACTGATAAGCATGTGTCGTATATGAGACGATATACAATGTATATTCAGAGAGTTTTAACAGGATTATCACAACCAAGTAAGTGATTATTGAAGGCCTCTAAACATCTTCCAAGAGGACTGACCAGGAACATCCCACATGAAACTTTGACCAACACAAGTTCGTTCACAACATTCGCATTTCAGACACGTATACAACTACGTAGCTAGACGTCCCGGTGTTTTGAAAACATCTTGCCTCAACACATCAATTGGCAACACAATAAATCATAACAACTTCCGTTTTAAACGTTCTTATTGCCAACATTTGACAAGTAAAACAAGTTGATATGTAGACTATCTAAACAATTCAGTGCAACTAATACATCGCAAAGGTTGGCAACATGCTGATTTATTTTCTCTGTAAGTAAGCAGTTTGTAAATAAAGCAATATATTAGTTTACAGCACCTTTTGTTATTAGACTATTTTCACACAATTATTATACGTACACCAATTACATATTTTAACTTTACTATTTTTGTTTTGTCGATAGTTTTTTGTTTAGGTTTAATGGGACCAAGGCATCGGTACTTACCGCCGTAGTCCCGTTCACTTGTTGAATGTAGTGGAAAGAATTTCCGTCCATACTGCAAAGCAGGTTATAGGTTGACAGCTGGTAGGTGGATGAATACCCCTGGGTTGCCACGGCGTGCACTCTCCACTCCTTGCCGAAGTCAATCTGGAAGATAGGATGTACAACAGTTCTGCAGTCTCCTATCAATAACAAAATCATCTCTCTCTCTCTCTCTCTCTCTCTCTCTAAAAAATAAAAAAAAATAAGATAAAACAAACAAACAAATAACAATCAACAAAACTTACATAAAATCATTTCTGTTGTTGTTGTTGTGTTTTTATTGTTTAGTGTACCGAATTAAACTGAAGCATATGTATGTCATTGCCATTTTAACCAAAAGAATGAAAAATAAAACAAATTTGCTAGACTACGTATATACTCATATGTGTAGGATGTTATTGTGTTTATGTCTCGTTCTTTTTGTCCAACTGTCTGTCTTCTTGTCTGTTTATCTGTTCGCCAATTTGTCCGTCTATCCGTCCGTACTTTCTCTTGACCGTCTGTACCTGGAGCCAGGAAGTAGACCCTTGTCCGATCCATCCAGTGCTGCTGCCCAGGCGTCCCTCGTATCCTTTGTGGTCACTGCTGCCGTAGGCATAGTAACCGGACATCTGGGCATCTGGGATCTTCTTCAGGTTCGATGCAATACCCACAGCCTCGTTCACACACTCTGGATTAGAGACACAAAAAGTTCTTCACAACAAGTGAGCTTTATTTACTAAATATTTATAATTCTGTTAAAATATTTAAAGCATCCGATTTTAAGCATAACAATCATTATTATCGCATTCATATATCATTTGCTAGTTTTTGCATGAGAGATAGGCTTACTAGTTTTGCATGAGACACAGAGAAAGAAAGAGAGAGAGATTTACTATTTTTGCATGAGAGATAGGCTTACTAGTTTTGCATGAGACACAGAGAAAGAGAGAGAGATTTACAAAAAAATATTCGTGAAATTGAGGAGAAATTTGGCATGTTTTCCCGCCATACTCATGCGAACAATTACATACAAATGTTCCAAAGTCATCGTAGCAGACACCATTGTTCAGGCAGGGGCTACTCTTGCACTGGTCTCGTTCTGGATATGAATTACAAAAGCCGTCATGAATCAAGCTCTCGAACGTACTTAAGTTTTTACGATCTTTTATTCAAAAACTCATACTTACTGTAAGTCAAAAAATGTGAAAATTGTAAATGACGCAATGTAGAAATGAGAGACAGCATGGCAAAATTTGAAGTATAAGAGACGCCAAGACAATGTTTCTGAAACCTAGTACACCATGGTACATTGTGAAGCATGAGAGACATCATAACTAAGTTTCAAATAAATAGGACGTCATGGCACAATGTAAAAGTAAGAGACGCCATGGCACAATGTAAGGCACAAAAGACGCCAAGACAATGTTTCAAATATATAGGATGTCATGACACAATGGAAACAACTATGGGCACCTTTTTCATGAGTTCATTTTCAAAGAAAATATCTTGACACATTGTAAAATACAAGGGAAGTCACGAAAGTTTGCGAAAAATATAGACAAGAAAGTTATTGACACGGAGTATATTTTAGGTGTGAGATGTTTGCTAGAATATCTGACATCATTATTCGATATTCAATATCGACTTACAGGCGAATTTCGAGCCAGCTTTGAGAACGAAATTCGGCGATATTGACCTAGGTTCGAATATCGAGCCACCGCTGACATCGTTATATACCATATGAAATGCGAATACCGAGCTATGTGCGAATTTCGAGCCAGTTTTGTAGAGTTTATGTACCTCGAGTATCGATTGTAAATGTTTAATCGGCATATTTCATTTGTTCATCGAACACACGGATTCCAAACTCATAGGTGGCGTCTACATTTGGTGCTGTTCCATTTAACTCCCCCCGTCTTAGTGTTAAGGTAGACGCCAGGTGGAAGGGCCCCGGAGACCTTCTCGAACCTCAAATGCGTGCCCTCAGGATCCTGGATAACAAGAAATAAATGAAATTCTGAGGAAATAAGGTAAGTGTAAATATAGGTGGTTGGACGGACCAACGATAGATACTATAATTAAACAAACCGTTGGAGATAAGCAACACTTTGTATCTCTTACTTATAGGCAGCATAAACAGTCATGCGGTACATACAATGGTAGTAAGGGTAATGAAAATGTTGTCTCCTCCCAGGAAGGTTCCAAGACTTCCGTATGGTGCCTTCTGTCCCCACACCGGGGGCTGACTATTCACAATCTAAAACACACGGTTGTTTTATGTCAGTGAAGTCGATATTGTATTCTGATTATATTTTCCACACAGCTGGTAATTTGTTTCTGACCATTAGCAAATAATACCAATTTACATTGACCATATATATGGATAGCATTCTAGCCTTTAAGACTCTCGTGTAAATGATCGGGGATCGAACACCGACTATAGTGCAACCACGACCACTAACAACCAAGCCAACACTATTCTGTCAAAATACCAACAATATATTATCAAATATTATCATCAACGGAACATCGTATATGCATATCTGAAGTCGATGATGCTGAATGAAAATGAACAGAAACTATTTTAAGTCGGTAAAATTTTGGACTAATAAAAAAAAATGAGAAAAGTTATTAAAACATAAATGGGACAAGAATTGAGGGAACAGAATAAATGGACTGAATAAAGTGTTCAGATTAAAGGGACAGAACAAAGTATGGTTCTTACTTCGAATCTTCCTTCGCTCGTCCCATCCTTCCGAACTTGTACGTACAATTTAATGACTGACTTGCCTGCTGTATGATTATCTAATACTGTGAAGTCATCAAATTTCGTGGGACACTAATTTTCGACGATTTCATAGATGGTTTTATCTATATACATCTTTACAAAAACCTGACTCTTATAAAGACCTCGCTCTTTCTGGAACATAGATTCACGAATGAATGTACCCACGAAATTCCCTTAGGTACATAATCAACGAAATTTATTGTCAACGAAAATTAATGATTTTACAGTAATAAAAAATGTCTCTAAATTTCCCTAGGAGACAGACCTGGAAGAGCTTGAGCATGTCCGTATGTTTAATGTACACCGTCCCATTCTGCCCGGGGTTGACATAGATATTCCCGCCATTGGGTCCTGCCTGGTCTTGTCATGAGAGCTGCTGGCACAACCCTAAATGACTGCGGGGTGTGTCTGCGACCGGGAGGGTTGCTTGTGACCTTATGAAGGGCTGTGCGAACAATGGGCTCGCAACCAGGGGGGATCCCGAAGTGACAGATACTGGAGGCATGGACGCAACAAAATGCCTGGTCGCTGGTATTGGTGACGGCTTCACAACGTCTTCTATCCGCACCCCAAACGATTCCGGGTCTTCCAGTAGCCAGTCAGGACAGAGTGGCTCCTCATCCTGATCTACCCATGGCCCTTCCTTTGCCTCACTGCGTCCGCGGAAGAACATCAAACTTTCTTCCCGAGACAGTTTGGTGATGTCACCTGCCCCTACATAAATTGGTTGGCTGGCCTTCTGCAAGCATTGAAAGTAATCAGGAGCTCCAGACCTGGCCTCGGCCTTACGGTGGCGGTCGTAACAGGTAATGTGCCTCTTAAGGGTGGCAGCGTCCTGACAACGAAAGTTGCACAGAGTACAATAAAAGGGAACCCTGTCTGCTGTGATGTGATCCCTCATGATGTGGGCTGTAACTTTGTGTTTTCGACCCTTCCTTGAACACCTTTTACATGAATAGGCCCGTCTGTCAATGGTATTGGATGCCATCCTTCTGGAAATATATCATGGACGAAAATGGAAGTTGGGGCAGAAACTGCAGTCTTAAACATAAAATTGGTTTTGTAGCATTTGTTGGATATTTTCTAGCAAAAAAAAACAACAACATTGTAACGGTAGCAGGAGGACCTTGGGGCCATACGTCTATGCGTTCTAAAGTTTACGACGTGCACTCAAGATCCAGCGTGGCAGATTACAGCCAGTATATGGTTTTAATTTGTCATGGTGCACCATCCGAGTATGACCATTTTCGCTAAACTGCACGATGAAATTTATAGGGGACTGTTTTTGAGTAACCAGAAATGGACCATCGTAATTTTTCTGTAATTTTGGACAGACACCAACGTCACTCGTCTCATGGAGGCACCATACAATGTCGCCAATGTTGTACTCGTGAAAGTTCATTTTTACGTCATATATGTCTTTACTACGCTTCGCGGAACGCTGTAAATGAGACCGGGCTATCTCATGGGCACGAACTATTGTTGATATTAGACCATCAACGAAACCGTAGCAGTCTTCATGGATAGTTTGATTAGTTTTGTTTGCATACATGACCTCAACAGGGAGACGGATCGGATCTCGCGACCAAGGGCTAACATGTTTGGGGAAAGTTTTGTCGACTCTTGTGGTGTACATCTATAAGCACCAGCAAAACACCCCAGGTTTAGATCCCAGGTATCTTGTTCACCTACCAGAAAAGCTCTACACCTACAAACTACTTGATTCAAAATCTGAATGGCACACTCTTCAGCTGTCTGACTTGCTACTGGCACTACTTCGACATACTTTGAGAAAACATCAGTCATGACCAGAAAATATCTATTTCCTCTTTGAGTAATGGAGAAAGGACCTGTAAAGTCAATCGCCAATACATCCCAAGGTGCCCCTGTCCGTGGATGACCCATGGGTGCCTTCGGAGCTTTATTGGGCTTTTTGTTCGCCTGGCACACATCACACCCTGCAATATGAAGTCTGACCTCACCTCTGGATTCGAACCAATAGAAATTTTGACATAATAACGACTTGGTCTTCCTGACTCCGAAATGAGCAGATGACAATGAATTGGAATTGACTTTAAAATATCTTTTCGCAAGACTTTCGGGACTATAAGTTGCAGTCTAAAGAAAGATGGGTCTCCATCTCTGAAACGCCTGTAAAGAACAGACTCTAACATCACGAGGCTGTGTCCCATATTATCCAGTAATGTCGTGACTCTGGACTCCGTGTTGACATTTCATTACTTGTCGGCTTGGTCCCATCTCGGACCGCAGTATAAATAACACTTATACCAGGATCTTGAAATTGTAGGTTGCCCATTTGTTTTTGGGAACAAATCTGTAACCATGGCTTATCAGCACATATTGAAGACTGACTTGCGGATGTACTGTTTGATATGCAATTTTCAGTTCCTGTAATTGACCTTACGGGTTCATGGGCCTGGTCTTCAATTAGGCGTGGCTTCACAGCAGGAGAAAAGGAGTCGACACTTGGTTGCCATGGTAACTGAAGAGACATATTATCTGCCTTACGGCGACACTTAGAGCAAGGCCCGCATTTGAGTGGCTCACTTGTATCTACCTCACTACAACTACACCCTCTGGGTGTATCACAGAGGCGGCAAAGGGCATCACAGTGCGGCTGTTTTGGACCCGCCCGGTATTCAATAGCAAAGTCAAAGGGTGCGAGGATCTCGATCCACCTTGCTATTTTGCCATTTGGCTCCTTCAGGCTGAACAACCAAACAAGAGCCTGATGGTCAGTCCGTACTGTGAAGTGTCTCCCTAACAAATACTGACGGTAATACTGAATAAAGTATACCACAGCAAGCAATTCTCTTTCAGTAACACAATAGTTCCTCTCTGCCTTGTTCAGAGTTCGACTGGCATAACCAATAACGCGTTCCCGTTCACCTTGTATTTGTGAAAGAACGGCTCCGATTCCTGTACCTGATGCGTCGACATCTAGATAGAAAGGACCACCACCATTAATTGGATATCCCATAACTTCGGGACTTACCAAGGCAAGCTTCAAAGAGTCGAAAGCTTCCTGACACAGGTCGGTCCAAATAAAGTCAGTACCTTTTGTAGTAAGGGTAAGAAGAGGACGTGCTACCTTAGCAAAATTCTTGATAAAACGCCTATAGTATGAAGCTGTTGCAACAAATTGTACTTGTTTTGCATTTTGAGGCCTTGGCCAGTCAATAACTTTGGCAACATTGGTGGGATCAGGTTTTACACCTTCATTGGAAACAATGTGGCCTAGGAAATTGACCTCACGCTGCAAAATATTGCACTTGTCTGGGCGTAGTTTTAGTCCTGCCTCGCGAATTCTGCTCAAAACCTGATCAACTCTGCTCATGTGCTCTTCAAAGCTTTTACCATAAACTATTTTGTCGTCAATATAAACAAGACATGTTTCCTATTGAAGCCCTTGTAAAGCAATTTCCATGGTTCGCTGGAAGGTGCTGGCTGCATTGTTTAAACTAAACGGCATTCTGGTCATCTCATACTGCCCAAACTTGCTAACAAATGTCGCCAACTTTAAGGGGTATTTGGAAGTAACCAGAAGTTAAGTCAAAGCTGCTGAAGAATTGTGACCCAGCCACTGCGTCTAAGCAATCCTGCACACGGGGAAGAGGAAATCCGTCCTGCTTAACCAGAGCGTTTACTCTCATAATCGACACATGGGCGAGCTGAACCATTTTTCTTCCGCACTAGAACGATTTGGCTAGCCCAAGGGGACGTACTCTCACGTATAACTCCCTTTTGAAGTAGGTCCTCTAAAGCTCTCTTTTCTTCGCCGGCAAAAGCCAAAGGGACACGTCGAGGTCGCTGTTTTACCGGCGGTGCATCTCCAGTATTAATAGGGTGCTCAGCAAGATGTGTGAGACCGATGTCCCATTCATCTTTTGAAAATGTGTCCTTGAATTTTGACAATAGCCCCGCCACTACTGATTTTTCTGACTGCGACTTATCTGTAGTAGATTTCTCAAAAAGCTCTTTTAAGTGCACAGGGACATCATCTAGGGAAGCCTTAATTTTGCTGATGTCTGACTCTTGATTCAGAGCTCCAAGTTGTACCCTACGAACAGTGGATGTATTATCGTCATCATCTGTTGACTCTCTGTCAGCCAAAACTGTCACCACACGATCAATGCACTCTGCTGTTGCAATTACAGCATCCTGGCTCAGTGTGACCTCTGTCACACCAGGATTGAGGACTCTTACATTGCAGGTCAAGCCCTTGTTGATGTCAACTAATGAAGACGCTAGCATCAGCGGATACCGATCCCTGAACGCATCGGTTGGCTCCACAAGGAAGTTAGCATTACACATGCCATCGTCATCTTCCTGTCTACCAATGTAAACATCAACAAGTTTCAGACATAGCTGGCACAATGACATCGTCGGCCACCACCACCCTCCGGGAACTGACTTCCCGCTCTTTCCGGAAACATGGGAAGCGCACACCATCTAGAACTATAACGTCTGCACTCAATATAATATCGGCGGGACACTGCGAACCAAGAACCAAAAGGTCATAACCCAAAAGGGCCTGGTCCTCTATATCCGCCACTACAGCCTCCCCCCTCCGCTGCATCATCAGTGAACCTAGCTTAAGGTCAAAAATACCCAAGCCCCATTCCTTAATGGGGGTTCCACTTGCCCCTCTCAAAGCAGAGCTTCCAGACAGCACTGGCCTCTCGCCATTGCTAATACCCTGGAACACCTTGTGGGAAATTATAGTCCTAGACGAGCCTGTGTCTGCTGTAAACACCACGGGTACTCCCTGTACATACCTGGTTACATACACCCCTTCTCCTAGCAAATTGCCCTCCGGAAAGTTATGAAGGTCGCCCGCTGCGTCACTGTGCCTGTCCTGCAATATAAAGCCCTCATTCCACACCTCGAATTCTAGTTGGACCTCCCTCTGGGCAAGAGGGACGGTCCCTTGCCGTTTAAAATTTCTACTTTTCTGCTGGCACTGCGGTTTAGTTTGGTCTGGTTTAGGGTCACCATTCCCGTCTGGGCACTCCCGAGCGTAATGACCCTTGCCGTGGCAACGGAAACATTCAACTTCCCTCCCCTTCGAGCGTGTCTTGTCTACTGCTGGCTGTACTGGTCTTCTTTCGAGTTTCTCCAGGCGCTGCATAATTTGTGCCAACATATTACTGATGTCTCCATCATGCTGCCTATCGCCTCTCTTTCGGTTAGGAAATGACCTGCTCCCAGCCGGTTTTATCATATGCTGCACAACGCGCGATGCCTCTGCTCTCTGGCTGGTGTCCCTTTCCATGCTCTCATCATGATTCTCACCGTAGGCCCGTCTTGTGGAATGCCTATATGCCCTGTCGGGTTTACTGCTGTTTCTAATTTGAATCATGTTAACTACGTGGAACACCGCCTCATCGATGTTCCTCGGTTCCTTGTGGTATTCTACGTCAAAACGTACTTCTGTGTCGGTAACGCCATCTAGGAACCGTCTGACGAGGTCTTCATCCCTGGTAACCCGGGCCCTATCTGGATGTGCTTTATCGTAGAGACGCTTTAGGTCCGCGGCGTAGTCCTCAGCGGTTTCTCCGTTGCGCTGGTTACGCTTGCTAAATTTTGCTGCAAACGACTGCGGCGTCTCTATGACCCGGTACCTGCAGGTTACCTCTCTGACTAGATCCTCGTAACTACCCAGCATGCCCTTAGGAAGTTGAGTAAAAACAAACTCCCCTGCCTGGCCCTCTATCCTCGGCAAAATGTTATCTAATTTCTCTTCCAAGTCTCATCCATACCTTTGGGCGATTGCTTCGAACTTGGCTGACCAAACGGCCCAGTTTTCTTTCCCAGTGAAAGGTCGAATTTTGATGTTGTGACCCCTGCTACCCTCCTGATACAGGCACTTTCATTCATGGCAAGTGTGCCCGTATTTGGTACCTGTTCTGGAGGTGCTGTGTCCGTGATCTGTCTAGTTGCAACGCATTCTACCTGCCAAGCCTCTTGTTGCGCATCCCCACCCTCAAATTGACGTACATCTGTTCCTCTGTAGTATGAGGTAGGTATGTTACTGTTTTCGCTGTCAGGTTGACGACACCACCCACTGCTCCAGCTTCTATTAAGTGGGATTTGGCTTGGAGGGTGCATGTATACAGGGCTGGGATCATGACTGCGAACTCTGTTAACCTGAGCGAAATGTGACGCGACGTTTACCTGTTGGTAAGTTTCACTTGGGTACGGCGCTTGTATTCTATATGGGGGTACGTTAACGCTATCTGGTCCCTTGATATGTGCACGCATCGTGCATGCATCACGATCGGCCAACTGTGTACGTGTTGTCTCAGCTTCTTGAAATACACCCTGACCTCTTATGTACCTCCCCCGACCAGGCGAGAGCCGTCTCTCGTCTGTCTGGAACTCGGGATTGACCTCTGGGGTCGGCAATTGACTCGGGCTGAAACCTGATCTTGTCCGGGACTGATCAATTTTAGTATCGGCGGTTATACTGTCCCTAGATACATTATTGTTAACGTCACCGCTGTCATATTGCTCTACCTGTGCACACCTCTCATGACCCTGTTTTAAATCAATTACCAATTGAATCAACTCTTTCAATGATTCGGCAATGAGATTGACTCTCTAGGCCAGATCTCCATCATTAGCCTCGCCTACCGTCGCCGAGGATACTGTACTGCCACCCGTGTTGCCACTGGCCGTATGCTGGAAAGTTATCACGCCCTCGCTGTCAACAGGCCTCGGGCTCTCCATTATATAAAGTGTAAATATGAATGTATATATATAAAAAACTGCTAAGTTATATTAAATTTTGTTGTAGTTCAGTATTTTCCTACCCTGTTGAGTTCGATCACTGGATCTGTTAAATTTGATAAAACAGATCCCACTTCTGACACCAAAAATATGTTACGCCCCGCATGTAGACCCTCGGTTCAGTGTAAACTAAATATTGTCAGGGAATCAACACCACAACTGCGCAGCTTTAAAGTTAAACATAAATTTTATTTTTGTTTACGTATACACTTAGTAAACAATGAAGATCAATATCAAATATCCATCGATACTTTATGTACAAATAATAATTGTAACTCTACGCATAGCATAATGAAAAGTATTTAATACCACACGCGTACAGTGCTGGTTAACGTTAACTACTTAAATACACAAGTTCACCTTTATCGTTATGATAAACGATCTATAAATATCTTAAAGTACCTAACGGATACTTAAATCGGCGCGCATATTTAAAATACAACCAACAGTTCCAACAGTGCCACAGTCGAATGTTGTTAGAATTTTAAGTAGACCTTTAAATGTTTGTAAGTACTCATTATGGTACTAAATATATTTAACTTGAAGTAAACAATATCATATTATTATATTTAAATCTTCCTATACTGTTTATTTACTAGGAATTCCATAATAAAAATGCAATGGAATGTAGGCCATAGCTTTACCTAATTCAGACTGTCCTCAGAATGAGGCCGAAACCCCTTATATAGTAACAACTGGCCGAAAGTGGCCGAATGGCCGAATATGACGTCATTACAACTGTAAACAAAAATGGCGGCCATTAAAGACTTACAATATTGCTAGAATTCCAGGCCTAGTAACGCAAAAAATGGTATGTAAATAATGTATAGAACTTAATCTTAACAGCGTTAATTGCATATTACAATTATGCAATGACTTAAGAATCCTAATAAAAATCCTATGCAATATACATTTCAATCAGGTACACCCGAAAATTAACAGAGAAAAACACAGTGTGACCTTAGTACAAATGTAATACACATAAATGATGTAACAATCCAGCTCACAGTCAGTGTCTATTACATGAAATAAAAGTCATGTTAGTTTCACTACACAAGGATTAAATGTCCGTTCAAGTTGATGACGAGGTAAGTTAGATAAATGTTTTAAATGTTTATATAAGAGAATTAATTCACAATGATGATTCTTCAAGTATTAAATGTCACTGATATGCGGGGCATATCAATATATTCTAAATATAATCTTCTTTCACCGCACTGTCAGACTTTGAGAATAGCAAAAATAGTGGTTTTCTCAATAAACGAAGAACAATTAATCCGATGTGAAAATCACATGCTTATAAGCCATGATATCGCCTGAAAGGGCTGAACCCTGATCATTTTCACATGTACAGACATACAGACGGACGGACAAAGCAACATGCCCCTGATCTTCGTTCCGAGGCATGAGCATTATACCCTAAAGCGGAGTCCAGTACTTTTGATAGATATATCTGTGACATATTCGTTGATACTGTAAGTGACAAATTCCTTGGCTAAAAACCCCGAATTGTGACATACTCGGCGACGTCGCAACCCTTTGCGTTACAAATTTGCACGAATATGTCATACGTGTGACATATTCGTTTGTGTGATACTCGTAAATCGGGTTCAACAAAACATTACTTATCCTACACATCAGATATAACAAACAACCATGTATTATTATACGCACAATACAGTAGTTTATTAGGCATACACATAATACAGACAAGTTTAGCGATAAATAGGTCATGACATACTTGTTTAAACTAACATCTACTGACTAATTACTTATACTTGTAAAAACGCGAAACTTTTTTAAACAAACAAGAAGCCCATAATTCAATATCCTCAAGCAATCATATCGAAAATAATCGCTAATTGAAAATCATTTCAATCACAACTTAACATTCGACTTCAGTACCAGTTTGCACATGCGCAAACGGAAATTAAAACCCATTTTAATTGTACATATTTATATATACCCATGACTTAATAACTGTAATATATAGAGTACCGAATACCTTTCAGTAAAAGTTACACACCATTCTTTGTTTAAATGACAAATAGCTGAACTTCACGAAATATTAAGAAAGTATCCTGAACGAAGAACAGTTTCTTTGGTAAATGCGCATACACATGTAGTTGTTTAATCAAAACACTTCTCTTAGATGCATACTGAGACCTGTTTTGGGCCGAACGTTATAAATATCAAAAAGTATCATTATTAAAGTCCGTTTCACCGTTCCCGTATGACTGAAAGGCGGTTATAGTTTGTTTCATTCAATAATGTTGCGGTGCAGTGGATGCTTTACCCATGCATAATTCGAACGCTTCACGGATATTAATTCGTACATCATATTACTGTTCTACATTATCCCCATCAAGACCGCATGCTTTAAAGAAAATAATTCAGTCATATTTGGAGGCACATCAGTCAGTGATTATTTCGAGCAGACGACACATGTCAGTTCCCTTCCGTCCACATATGGTGGGCATGGCAACCATCCGCACCGTGCTTCCACCAAATAGAAAAGCTTTCCATTGTTATTTTTAGACGTGTTCGGCACTACTTCTGGTTCGCCGTCCAAACATACGAACTGGGATGCCGCATCGTGAGTAGCTGCACCGGCCGATAGGTATCCGTGGTACTCCCGGGTCCATCCTGGATAGCACGTGTTTTTTGCAGGTATCATGACAACACTTGGTCGCGTGGTGCGGCAGACGGCACACGGGGCATCTTTCTTGTGCAAGTCGAGAAGACCAATCGAAGACTGATGGTTGTTAAAATGATACTCCGCCCCGTACATGTAGGACCCCACATTCTTTCCGTAGTCATAGTTACCATATTCCGGAACCTTAGGTAGACACAAGTAGTCGACAGCACCCCCCTTTTGATTGTAGAATGATCCACCTGCGTATCCTGGTTATACAATAATACAAGCATCAGTGCTATAGATGATATGTATATGTAAGTGTTCTTCCGTGCCATTCTACATAAATTGGAAGCTTCGACGGGAGCTTTAGCGACCGAAGAGGGTATCTATTTCCTGTAGAACATATGATTATACACTGATATAATTAGCAGCAAATTTTATTTGGCTACTACGATAACACTGGCGACTGTGAGCTAAATTGGATATATAACATTAAGTCTGGTCATTCTATGAAAATAACACACAAGAAGAGCGCTGGTTATCGCAAAATACGCCCGTCCCACAATTTTATCAATCCAAGGGTCGTAACTCTGAAGTGTCTGGGGCATATTGACTGGTCGATACTAAGCCAATACACATTGTAACAAAGTTTGATAAAGATTGCTTTATATTTGTCAGATTTAGAGTGCAGACATTGTCAATTTTGCAACCTTTCATCAAATCAAAGGCCGTAACTCTGAAGTATTCGAGACATTTTCGCTGTTTATCGAACTTGATTGTGGTTGAATTGTGCCCATGCATATTGCGATCAAGTTTGGTAAAGATTATATCGTCTTTGTTAGAGTTAGAATGCATGCTGTTAATTTAGCAATTTCCATCATTTCAAGGGCCAAGACACTCCGGAGTGTCTAAGACCATCTCGCTGATTATCGAACTTGATCGAGATATTTTGTCCATGTACATTGTGATTAATTTTGATAAAGATCGGTTCACGTTTATTTGAGTTAGAGAGTGGACACTGTTAATATAGCAATTTTTCATAATTTCAAGGGTCATAACTGGTTGGGACATTCTGACAGGTTATCGAACGTGGCCGAGATATTGTGCCCATATACATTGTGACAAAGCTTGGTAAAGATTGGTTTACGTTTGTTCGAGATAGAGAGAGGACAACCTCAGTGGACGCCACCCGCAAGAGAATCCATAATACGCCATAAGACGGGCAAATAAAAATGTAAAGGAATGCAGGGCTTTCTTTTTATGACATATAAAGCTGGCCACATAAACACTGTCCTTAAGTGATGCACTATTTTCTTATCTGGTATTTAGCTGATCGGTGTCGCATACTGTATGTTATCCCAGGCAGCCGTATACGTAAATCATAACAATCATTTATTTATTACGTACGTCAGATTGCTAGATACTTGACTATTTGATTCTCTTCGACAGTATTTCAGTCGTCCAGCTAATTACAGGTGGGGGAAGACCCCGAATGCACTGAGGTATTCGGGTAAAACAACCGACGTACCGCAAGCCAGCTGGAAGGCTTCTTCACATGAAAATCCGAATGACCCTGCCGGGTTTCGAACCCACGCAGTGAGGGGCTGAGTGAGTGCTAAAGTCAGCGACTTTACCCTCTCGGCCACGGAGGCCCAGATTGCTAAAGAGTCTCGATATACCTTTCCAGTGTTTACAGCCCTGCGTCCAGTCACGCCAACAGTTATTAGTTTAACGTGTTTTATCGTAGTCAGAAAAGCAACCACGCATTTATCTCCCCGTAATTCTTCGACATAGATCTCAGCCACCATGAGAAGGCATTATCAGGAATTATAAAATATAATACAGTTTTTAAATTGTTAAAAAACCTGTTTCTATGTATCAGCTTAGCTTTTTCCCATTCGAATAATACTGAATATGATGAAATAAATGAAAAATGATAAATAAAAATATAAAAATATGAAAATCACCGTTAAGTTATTTTTATATTTTCAAAATCTTTTTATTTTACAGCATTTTCCTAAGTATCTTTTCTTAAATAAACATCAATTATCGCCTTTTGTAAAAAAAAAAAAATCTGTATAGAAAATAAATTTTTCTGTGCATGTAGATCTATAAATAAAGAGAGATCACTGTGTGGAGTTTGGAAAGCAACTTTCAACCATTTGCTTACATGAGCGCCGAACGCGCTGCTGATGTGTAATATATGCTATACTTTTATCTAGAGAATTTTTCTTACGTAATAAGAGAGAGAGAGAGAGAGTGCGTGCATGGGTGAATATTATAAGTAGCATATGCAGATAATTACCACTATAAACAAGTTCAGTTCCTGTAGCGGAACACGTGGTCCGACCCCACCTTACGTAAGTGCTGCCACCTAGTGGAATAAGAAATATTAAGACTGGCACAAATAGGTTTATCAAAGTCATAATTGAGTTTTTCTATTTCGTTTAGAATCTCTCATTTTTACCATTTTATTTTGTGTCGAAAAATATCTCTTACTGTTTGAGTACAAATTGTTTTAAAGTTTTTTTCTTCAATATTGTGTTCTTATCACGCATGCTGTCTTTTATTTCTTTGAAATATTAAACATTAAAAAAAAAGGCGAATGTAATTTGGTATTACCTAATCCCACGGTTTGAATTCGACTGACTGTTTTCTCTAAGTGCTTCAGCTGTAATGTTTTGTCTAAAAAAGTGAGAAAAATGTAAAAAGTAGTACAATACTTGAATGAATTTAATCAGCTCAAGGATAAATAATATTTAAATCTTTAAATTAGATAGAAATTCATTCTCCATTCCCGTTTCCAGAAATATTCACGTACATGACAAAGATGGCATTAATTATAATCTTATTAATAAACTGTGCTAAAAAATCACATATTTAGGTATGTTATTAAGAGATACTTGCCAATGAGTTTTTAAATACTTCTTAGCGTCACTGTTTTTGTTATTATTGTTATTTTCACATTTCAAACATTAATTTAATGAGTGCACATATGCAAATTACTACAAAGCAATAGTAATTTACCCGAGACTATGAAGATTTTGTATCTATATTTCTTGAAAACATCAGCGTCGGAAACCCACGAACACTTATTCCTTTACTTCATACATCGTCCTTGGGGTTATTAGTTAGCATTGCTCGATATCGATTATTTGAAAATCGCACCCGCCACTAGGTAGTGGGGATTTTTTTACCAATAGAAACTCTCGTACTCTCGACACTTTTACCGACTTACAGATTTTAGATCTCCATCTGAAAAATATTCTTTTATGTAAACAACATTTTGACTTGTCGATGTACCTCCTATGAATCCGTATAACGATAAAGCCCATATCTGACAGATGTAACAAGCAGCCGTGGGCATCCGACGCATAAAAAAAAATGAAAAGACCACCTTTCCGATAAAAATGACTCTGAACTTGTCATCACGTTTGTAATATTGCTATCAAATTGTTAAGAACTAACTAATTTAACCGTAACCTACCGTCAAGCTTTCTGTCCAATTCTTGTATAGTACTCGCCTGCACACGGACCGTCTCTTGCAAGTCGTTCAAGGCTTTGTCGACATCCACCAATGTTTTCATCATCTTGAAGTCGTAATCAAAGCGAGAGTAGCACGTGGGTTCCGAGCCATCTACTAAGCAAGCGAATGTAATGGAGGGAGAACCACAAAAAGTCAACAATAGATAATGAATGTGTGAGCAGCTAATTGTTTATAAGAAGCCCCTACCTGTGTATCCCTATGAATAATCCTAAAAATAGGTGCAAAACCGTCGTCTACACAGGTTGTGGGTTCAATCCCCGACATTTCAAAATTGTTGATATTTGTACAAATAGCTCCCTGCATGCATGAAGCTCAACATACACAAAGGGTAGTTCCAGGACTGGATGTGTCGCAGTCAGGATAATGTAATTGGGTGTGATATCATGTAACATGTCTACGGCAGTGTGGCAGCACTATATATATCTGTCTCAAGTAGACATATAGTATCCAAATGCTTAAATACAGTCAGACGTTAAAGCCAACAAACAATCAATAGTTATAGCAGGCTTAGTGTGTTCAAATTATGTTCAACTGAGTTTGCCCTGCTCGTTACATTGATTATTGGTGTATAATGTGAAAATAATTATATATATTTTGCTACTACTTTCATACATGTATGCTATAAACTCTCTAAATTCGATTTTTGTTGAACAAGAATGAGAGAAATAAAGAATTTTAGATGGATGGTTTGATGGATGGATAGATACGACTGTGCGAGCATTCAGCAGAGATAAGTGTTGGTGAATTCAAACAATTTGAGTAGTCTGTTTCTGTCTAATTGATTATTACCAGATTTGTATTCCGTTACAAACTTGAATCAGTTAAAACAACTGCAGTTTCTTAGTTCACGTTTATCTCTGTCATCTAATCGACACCGTAGGTTATGTCGTGTTTTTCCCCTCTCTTGATATATTCTTAGACCGAGGCTACACTTCTATATCGTTATCAACCACGTCGACTGTTCAAAAATCTGTTATTTTAAACTGGTTCAAGATTTTGCATCAAAATAACCCCATCGTTTCCATACTTTTTTGCACCTAAAAAAATCTGTGTTTCGGGCAATCCGATCCTTTCAGCGAACTCCCGCCGACCTTATTCTTAGCAGTCATGTAGGGACCGCCGTTTTCCGTGATTCATAATTAAAAAAGTAAATCGCTATTCTACCTAACTAACCTAACACTCATTTTTTTTTTTTTTTTTGCTTTACGTAAACCGGTATGGCAAAAAATAAAAAATAAAAAACAACAGCCCCCCCCCCCCCGAATAATATTATCATTTACATTTTTATGTTATTTAAATAAGTCTAAACTGAATCTAAAATCAAAAGTGAAAAAACCGTCCCCGGTGGCCGAGTGGTTAGAGCGTCCGCCCCGGGAGCGGGAGGTCGTGGGTTCGATCCCCGGCCGCGACATACCAAAGTCGTTAAAAATGGTACTGTTATAGCTCCCTTGCTTGGCGCTCAGCATATAAGGGTAGTTGCAGGACTGGTTGGCCCGGTGTCAGGATAATGTGACTGGGTGTGGTATCATGCCACATTTACGGCGTGATGCTGCAGTGTGGCAGCACTATATCTCTCTCAAGTAGACATCGTCTCCAAATGACTGAAATACTGTCGGTGGGACGTTAAACCCAACAAACAAACAAAAGTGAAAAAAACAACTCGTCAGTAAACTTGAGGTGGCAGTGGTTACTGTACTTAACAAGGGAAGTAACTGATGCGAGTACATGACTAGCAGTTACGTCATTGATAGGCTAGCCTCTAAACTGACAATGGAATTGATCTCTATCATTTCGTCAAAACCGTGTCTAGATTGTGACTGGCAACAACCAGCGTTCTTGCACAGTTAAGATTAAATTTTACCTATTCAAAAAAAGACTTGAAGGTATATTGAAAAACAAACAGAACAAAGACTATGTAAAATTTGTGACATTGAATCTGTAGAAGATTTAACTGTACTAATAATCGAAAAAAAATTAAAATTTGGTTAAAGGGAAGTAATGACTTATTATAAGATATAAGAGTAAAAGTAAAGTTGGAAACGATTTAATATATTTATATCTACTGTTAAAAAATAATTATTATACGTGATACGTTGTAATGTATATAGGGACATTAATCAATTATTAATCGCACAGGTATATGGGGACAGGACCCTATCTGTGCCCCCCGCCCCCTTCACACATACACACACGAAACGCTTTGAATATAGCGGTTTTCAACTATTTTCGCCATTTACATAAAGTTTATGTATCGAAATATTCACATTCAAATAAATCTAACGTTTACTATCCATGTCTTTATAAATAAAGAAATCACTATATATAAAACAACAAGGTAACTAACTTCAGTATAGGATACTGAAGAGCACCCATCAGGAATTGGTGTCAAAATATCTATGAAACATGTGGGAATTCTCCTATATTATCGATGGGCGCATTTTCATTGATTTGTTGACACTTATTCCCGATGGGTGCCCTTCAGCAATCTGCTGGAGTTGGTAACCTTGTTGTTTACTATGTATAGACTATCGTGATTTTTTTAATAGATAAAGACAGGGTCCTGTCCTCAATTACCTGTGATTAATCGAGGATCGATAGAGTTCATACATTTATTTGTTTAATGATGGATATTTTTAAAATATATATTGTTTGCAAATGTCACTATAATGAAATACATGTATATTTACTGGAATTTTGGTTTTATCAATCAAATGTATATAAATTTTAGAATGTTAAAATTTACATGCTATTAGAATGCTAGAAAAGAGAAAAAACACGATTTGACTTAAACATGTTTTTACCTTGAGCGTAGGTAGGATTGTTTACAAACATCACAAACATGATTATCATCCTGGTCGCATGCTGTTTCGCGTCTGTTCGTGTTGATCTTCGTAACATCATATTATAAACGCCCCTGTCCTTATTGTGTTCTATAATGGCAGAGGAGTATACAACGTCCTTCTTGTATTCTCGCTTTTTTCCGGAACCCCGATACCTCAATCGGTATACAACCGGAACACCTCAGTGATGACTGTTCCACAATGATGATGATGAATGACGGAATTACCCGAGGCGATACGATTGAGTCGGCACTATGTTTCGACGCCGATCTGGGTCAAAATGCTGATAAAATTAGGAGCTCTCATTTATTACCTCGTAATTAGGTATGTGATAAACTTGAACAAGACCAGTCTGGCTAAAGTACACCTCCTCGGTACAGCTACGCAACATGGCGCATATACGTTCGTCGTCATGGTACTGTCGTCAGCCAGTCAGATCGTAGCTTTCTATGGAATGTTATTTAAGCAAAACATGCATTTTGCTTGGTGATATTAACATTATGCTTCGTAAATGACAATGTATTTGGTGACAATGTCAGTATGCTTTGTAACCATGTCATCATGCTTTGTAACCATGTCATCATGCTTTGTGACCATGTCATCATGCTTTGTGACCATGCTATTATGCTTAGTGGTAATGCCATTGTTCTTTATGACAGTGTCTTTGTGCTCCGTGACCATTCCCGTGTATTTGCTAATTTCTTGAATAATTTGTAACTACTGCTTTGTACTGAACATTTGACGTTAACCCGCACGTACCATGGCATTAAGATTATCACCAAGCATAATGCAAACACGCATGATGTAAGGAGTCAACAGGCATTCATACGTATCCTATATACATTGACGTTATATATATATATATATAGCAGAGCGTGATTTTAATGGTTTGCCTCATGTTCTCATTTGTTTATGTCTCATGTACATTGTTCTGTTATTGTGATCGTCTATCTACTTCTTGTGATCGTCTATCTACTTCTTGTGATCGTCTATCTACTTCCTGTTTGTAATGTCACGTGCACGTTCTGTAATTGTCCAAGAGAATGAGAGAGTATGTCCGAGAGAATCCGAGTGAGGTATACCCTAATTAAAAGTTATGTAAGGTTGTTATGATGCGAGTGTGATGCAAGTTTGCTATTGGTTGGCTCGTCCCCCGCGCTCCTTTCCCGCGCTTTGTTCTTAACTTCACCACCAATATTATAACCCCAGACACTTCGATTTTCGATGTCATTTGATTAACATCCTGTCGTCGCTCTTACCTTTGAGCTACATTTTCATTTTTATCTTATATTATTCGACGTGCCTGGTGAGTTGTGGAATTGTTACTAAAACAATATTAGTATATTTACTATTACATTTTAGTAGATTTTATCAGCAATACAATGTAAATCTTAATATTTTATCTTGTCAGTAAACGTTGGTGATTTGGCTTGCGGTAGGTCGGTGGTTCTACCCGGGTACCTCTGTGTACTCGGGGTCTTCCTCCATCTGCAATTAGCTGGACATCGCTACATGATTGAAATACTATCGCAGCGACGGTAAACCCCAATACAACAACAACAACGTTGGTGATTACATGTGTAATTACTCGAAAATATGTTCAACTCGTTTAAGGTATTTTGTATGTTGCAGGTTTTTCTTTGATGAACCACGTCAAATATATTCATATTGAATCCCAACTGGTGTTCTTATAATTAACACACACACACACACACACACACACACACACATATATATATACCGTTCTTGTTGCCTGTTTTGTCTTTGCTTGCATAGATCTACATTTGTACGTCATCTGCTGACATATAAAGATACAACTTATTAAATCTGATAGACACGTACTACCTTGCCTACTTTCGTAAAATGGCAAGGACCTAATACATGTCAGCAATACGTCGTACACATGCACCGACCTTATAATTGCCATTTGACCTGCTTTGTTTGCTTATGTCTATATAAATGACACTATTCGTTATGATTATTATGTTTATTATGATTAGCTATGTTTTGCTCTGTGTAAATCATTTAGAATTTTACGCACAATTAGCACCCTGAATCTTCGTTAATGACAAGACACCCTCTTCCCCCCTCTCTCTCTCTCTCTCCTCCTCCACCCCCACCCCCATCCCCGATTTTATACCCATTCCTCTTTCTTTTATTACAAATGTCCCTACCTGTTTAAGCTAAATTGAAATTGTTAACCAGAACTATTGTATTTCAGTTACAGATCTATGCATATAAATACTCCATATTGTACAATTATCTTGTACTTGGAAGAAATAAATTTCTGTTCTGTTCTGTTCTGTTACGCATTCTAGCAACAGATGTCGCTGTGGACGATTTTCTTTTTTCAAATCAAAGCACCGATAGCACAGAAGAATCAATGCTTTTTTACTGTTTGTTTATTTGTTGGGTTTAACGTCCCATGACAGTATTTCAGGCATTTTGAGATTATGTCTACTTGAGAAAGAAATATAGTGCTGCCATACTGCCGTAGAAATGAGGCATAATACCACAACCAGTCATATTATCCTGACACAGTACCATTTTTTACGACTTTGGTATGTCGCGGCCGAGAACTGAACCCATGACATATCCCGATTCCAGGGCTGTGTGCTGTAGCGGTAAATTTTTCAGGTGAATAATTTACGCTACAACACTATATATTTTGCCCCCCCCCCCCCCCCCCCCGCCATCTCTCTCTCTTTCTCTCTCTCTCGCATGTGTAGAGTAATACCCAACTTTATATATACTAATTATAGTTTAATATATTTCAGTAAAGGTATCTTTGAATTTCTTTTCTGCATATGTAAAGGTCAGTAATACTTTCACATGATTTCAAGCATTTATCGGTTGCCTCGTGTCAGGACTAAATTGTTTATTTTGATAAAATGTCCGACATATTTATTCGCTTCACTATACCTTGGGTCAACTGTATACTTCTCTATAACGAGGCGAGATGTTGCAGGCCTCTGCCAGTGATACTGCCCCCCCCCCACCCCCCCCCTGCCGTGTGGTAGTTGGCATGTTATACCCCTATCGAACCGCTGGGGACCGTGTAGACACCGCCGACGCTCCGCCACCATCCGCCACAAACCGTACGCACCGCGAGAAGCTGCGAAATTAGCAAACACGTTCAATTTTTTCGCAGGTTTTCTGCGGAGCGCTTTGAACCGTACAGACACCGTGAACACCGTATAGGCACCGTACGCTCCGTAGTGGCACCGTAAGCTCCGTACTGACTCCGCAGCGATCCGTACTCATTTGCTCTTGCGTTGCTGGCGTTGGGTACACGGTACCACTACGGTGTCTACACGGTTGCAGTACGTTGAGTACGGAGCTACTGGCGGTGTGTGTACGGTGCCACTACGGAGTCGACGGTGCCAGCGGAGCCCCCACGGAGTATACGGTGCCAGGACGGAGTCCACCGCGACATTCCGTAGTCACACCGCCCCTTCCGCAGTGACACCGTGGCCATGCACCGCCATGCACCGTAGTGACTCCGTACGGACACCGTGTAGACACCGTGAAAAAATGTGTTACGTCATACTGGCGTTGCACCGCGTCTGCTCATAACGCGAGTCTCCGCGAGCGATCCTGCGATGGTGAGATAGGGGTATTAGTTTATTCCACCGTCTGTTTCAATATGATTTTGATATTCAATACAATCATTCGAGTTCTAACCTGCGTTCTGTGCAGTACTCTGCCAGGTCATTTTCTTGGTATTTGATGTCAAATATCATCTATAATCAATTTATACAGAATACTGCATTATTGCTATTGTTTTTATTTAGATATCTGTGTTGAAATACACATCTAAACAACACAGTGACTTCTGTGTTTTATACACTCCTCTAAGAGTAAACACGGATAAAGTTATTTCGAACTACCAGACTTTTACTGTATTAATAATTTCACTGGGTTATCATGTGTTCCTAATATAATGATGTCGCATTTATATCGTGTATTATTATCGAAAATTCAGTTAAGTTCTCAAGCGATGCCAATAAACTCAAAATAATTTGCCCTCTTTGACTTGCATAAATAAGATCGTAACACACACACACACACACACACACACACACACATATATATATCCTAATCAAAAAGAAGCAAATATAAAACAGCATACTCTGATTTTTTTATCTTTGATTTTCTTTTCATTTTATTTATTAAATATAGGTAAATTGAAATAATATTAAATATTAAATACATACTATTCAGTTTGGCAGTCGAGCTATAATGGCAGTTTCTTCTGTGACATGCATGTGTATACATGTACATGTATTTATAAATACTTTCAAATGATGAAATTCCAGGCATTGAAGGTTCAAAAGGCTGCAATATTTTAATGAATATAAAAAATAACATCACTAAGTGATAAGATAGAAAACAAATTTTTAAAGGAATTTTTAAGGGGGGGGGGGGGGTAAATTTGATCAAAATGGAGCTGAGAGTTATGACCCCTGATTGGAATGTAGCTATCGTGATAGAGAACAAATATGTGAAGTTTGATGACAGAAGCTTTAATAGTTTAGAAGATATGGCCGAGGTTAAAGCTTTCACAACGACGACGACTTTTACACCAGAGTGATGGCATACCTGTGAAAAACTTTAGTAATTATCTCCTAAACGAGGTTTCTCATTAGACAATTATAAATAACGTCATAAGTAAAATTGGGGGGGGGGGGGGGGGGGGGTTGGCCTGACCCCTTGGTGACCCATGTTAACTTAAAAGAAGTACTATTCAATCCATCTCATCATGAGGAACAAGAATTTATTATATTTTATGGGTGGGGATCTGAACAGTTTTTGAGATATATGGTTATAATAAGTAAAAATTAGAGGGTTGGGTCTGACACCTGGGTGACCTCGGGGACACCAAATTAGTACTATTCAATTCTTCTCATTATGGAAAACAAAAATAATATATGATTCAGGGTTGGACATTTGAAATATTTAACCAAAATACATTGTTTTTGCAAAAATCCATTTTTGAGGGGGTGGGACCCGACCCCAAGGGAATCCCCATTTACAAAAATCAGGGAAGAACGACTGCTTATTGAGCACTTTAAGTGTGTGAAGTTTTGTAAAGATAGGTTGAGCGGCCTCCGAGATATGGCCCGTACAAAGTTGCCGGCGCGAGAAAGAAGAAGAAGAAACGGAGTAAAACCAGTAAGTCTCCAAACTTTGTTTAAAAGACTAAATAAAAAAATTCTACTGATCAGGTTGAATTTGCTTAGTGGAAAACCCTATTTTGGGGGGCAAATGAAATATAGTTCCTCTTAAGTGGGAAAAGAATTACAAAAAACAAAACATCGTAAAAACATGTTCACCAACCAATCATCTTAAAAATAAACTACGACAATCTTCTATTACGAAACAAGTTATCACAACTTATATTGATAATTCTCGGTGGCTATGGTTATATGAGGTTATAATGGGATTACGGTATTGTGGAAGGAAATCGGACGACCATTGTACACTCTCACGTACATGTCCAGAAATCGAACCCTTGACGCATTCGTAAGAATCGTGGCGCGTTACCACTACTGTATCTAGGCATCTGGCTATTTTGTTTATTTAAATGACAAAAGGTAATAAACCTAGTCATATGTAAAATGCCTTCGTTTTGTGATATTTTCTTTCTATGGTAAAGCGACGTCATTTCGAAAAGCCTCAAAAACACACAGCACGTTCCGCGGTTAAATCAGGGCGGAATGTTTAAGCTGTTATTAAGTCAATATTACGAAATGACTGTACCTCAAACTACCTTGAGTAGAAAAAACAACAACATTTCTTCTACCATTCAAATAACTAACTTACGGTGACAAAGTGTTTTAAACACAAATTCAACGAATAATTAACATAGGTAATCGCTTCAAATATCTGACCCATTTTCATGTATACATGTTGGCTTCATATTGATAGTTGACTAGTCCATTTTTAAAGTACGGTTGATAGTGAATCCATTTTGATTATGAAACGAAATTTTTAAGGGAAAGTACCAGAAATGGGGAGGAGTTATAAGCACATTTGGTACGTACACGATAATTCCTAGTTAAAATGTTTGCTTGCTCCGATTCGAAGATTTATAGTAATGGAGTATTCTAGAGTAAGGAGGATAACCACATTTAATTAATACGCTAACATGAATGCATTTCGGCGTAAATTTGTACAAGATTTAGCGGATTTGGATTTTAGGGTTGAATTAATACTTATATTATGATAATTATCACTGAAATTATGTATGTTGCATATTTTTGATTTCGCTGTGTTTTTGAGGCTTATCGATATGACGTCGCTTTGTCCTAGCTAAAAGAATATCACAAAACGACGAAATATTCTTAGGACTAGCAATAAACACTGACATGTGTGAGATATCAGTTATTATTGAACATTCGGAAATATTTTGGCTTTAATTAATACTGCTTCTAGAGTGTACCAGTTCTGTGGAAGAAGGATTGATGGCGGACAACCAACGATTATTAAAACTTAGAAGAGTCATGGTCAATTCAATATGAGAACAAATCTTTCTTTGAATGATGCTATTTGGAACAGAAAGGATATTTGAGTAGACACACATTTTATTTTTATTCTGAACGAAGTACAATAATTAAATTGAGAGTTATTTGTTCAGATTTGTTGTTTACATCTGAAAATTCTCTTAATGGAGACATTTCATCCGTGATTATTTCGAGCAGACAACACAAGTCAGTTCGCGCCCATCCACATATGGAGGACAGGGCAGCGATCCGCATCGTGCCTCCACCATGTAAAAGAGCTTTCCATTTTTATTTTCGGAACCGGCAGGCACAACTTCCGGTTCACCGTCCAAACAAACATACTGAGATGCAGCTTCGTAAGCAGTGCTACCGGCCGCCAGGTAACCGTGGTATTCCCGGGTCCATCCTGGATGGCATGTGTTTTTTGCGGGTATCATGACAACACTAGGTCGCGTGGTGCGGCAGACGGCACATGGAACATCATTCTGGTGCAAGTCGGGAAGACCGACCGAGGCAAAGAATTTCTGGAGGTTGTTAAACTGATACTCCGCCCCGTACATTTGGGCCCCTGCATTCTTCCCGTCGTCATAGTGACCCCATTCCGGATCCTTAGGAAGGCACATGTAGTCGACAGCTGCCGCCTTATTTGTATAAAACGATCCACCGGCGTACCCTGGTTAAACATATACAATTACTACATAATGTGTTTATTAATTTTACTGTTTGTTTGCTTGTATGTTTGTTGGGTTTAACGTCCCACGGACAGTATTTCAGTCATTTGGAGACGATGTCTACTTAAGGCAGATATAGTACTGCCACACTGAAGTATAACGCCGTAGAAATGTGGTATGATACAACACCCTGTCACATTATCCTGACACCAGCCCAACCAGTCCTAGAACTACCTTTATATGCTGAGCGCCAAGCAAGGGAGCTATACCAGTATCAGAACATAAAAGTAACGGATGTATAATTTCCATCACGAGCCACTCGATTTGATGCTAAGACAACTGATTAGAAGTAGGGATGTGAATAATTCAAAGTTTGCTTTGCTGTTTAAGGACTATTCGTGCCTGTCCTTCTATATGTTTCAAACAGTTTCGTAAATTTCGTAAAAACTAAAACAGTATTCTAATGGATTCGCAAATGCTTAATATCAAAACATTGTAACTGTGTAAACGATGTTTACATTTAAATGAAAAATTTCACGGTGTGTTTTTTCAACTACGCGTTCTTTGAGCTTAGAAGGCATTAGTTTATTTTCTTGCATTTCTCCTAAAGGTAAAAACATTGACGCGGTTGCCCGAAGATACACAATGAAAATATTTTGGCGCAAAGGACGCAATAAAAAAGATAATATTAAATGGAAATTATATTTCGCACAAAAAACAATATTAAATGCAATGATTTCATTACAAAATCATTAATTATTACCCTCTTATGTTCAAACATTCAGCATGTGATGATTTATCATACTAGCTGTTATCTCACAATGTTCAGTGTTTACCACATTCAATTTCCACTACACATATATATTAATTTATTTGCTACGACAAAATGGAAGTTTATGAATAAAAAAATATCACTCTTTTGTGAATTCCACAAAACTGTCCATGTTAACCAAAAAGGGGAGGTATTTAACATAAAATATTACCATGACAAGCACTATGAGGGATATGTTTATTTCATTTTCCTTGAGAATATACTAATATCTATCAGTGAAGAAAAAATAAAAGAATTTTCTCCGTTAGAATATTTTCAACTGACAAGGATCTTTAAAAAAGGGTTAAAGCAATTTTTGTCATAATTTTAAATTTTCTATACATAAACATCTTTTTTATTACCCTTAAAGTTTGGGATATGTCAAAACATTATACTTGTTATGCTGATGTATCTAATTAGCATTTAAACGAAAGAGTTTCTTCTTTCCATGATACTTTCCTTCATATTTGGATGTTTAATGGTGACAGTACATTTAAGATACCTTCTTTGATAAAGGCAAATACTAGGGATAAAAAAATAGAGTAAATTCTAGACAAGCAAGATGACCTACACGTTCACAATAGATTTGTATCTTTAAAATATCTTGGTTTAAACTTTCTCTAGCATATATTTTTAAGAGCCAGTAGTAGTAGTGACAGTATAAGTAAGGAAACACAATTACCACTGTAAATAAGTTCTGTTCCTGTTCCGGAGCACGTGGTCCGACCCCATCTCACATATGTACTGCCACCTAGATAAAGAATTTAACACGAGAATGCTTTTATTTTACATAAGTTAAAATCATTATGGAGAAGGATTCAATTTTGCTAATTTAAGGGACCATTTTGAAACAAACACAATATCTATCTAGCATAAAACCAATCTGACTAAAGTATACGATCTTCCAACAGTAAGATCATAGGATAACCCATTTGAATTTTTCTCCTATGATACTAGTTTTCTAATATTACCTATAAATATCTAAGCCAATCAGAGAACGTCTTTCAAAGGGTATACGGCTGATATGTCAAACTGATTCTGTTTCAAATTTCATGAGAAAAAAAATCTAAACTTTACCGTAGGAAAATGGAGAAAGTCACTTTTGTTTAGTTTTCAGTGGAGATAACTCATGACAACAAAATTATAAAGGGGGTATAATAATAGGTCATAAC
The DNA here is from genome assembly GCA_021229015.1 of Solen grandis. NCBI lineage: Eukaryota > Metazoa > Mollusca > Bivalvia > Adapedonta > Solenidae > Solen > Solen grandis. The sequence goes on along the minus strand of JAIFHC010000109.1, from coordinate 9,265 downwards.
ATGACAATTTCGCCTAAGATTTCCATTGTTTAACATTTTAAAAGCTTGTATTGTGAAGTTATATGCATGGCTTTGATGAAATTGATGGTTATTATGCGGCGTTTACCTTAACTGTATGTTCCGTCATGTTTACATTCACAGGTGGTCTGTTTCTATATGACTGTGCTAATAATAGAATTTGAACACTTTCAAAATCTTGAAAGCTTCGATCTGATTGGCTGACGAGAAGAACAGAATACGAACGTCTATGTGGGGGTCTTCAAGTCCTAAAGCAGCGTAGTGTATAAAGAGGAGATGTACTTTAGTCAGATTGGCAGGCATAAGGCAGTGAGCTTTTATATTTTATTTTTATTTCTGCCTTTACCTTTAACTTTTCCATTCTCTGTTTTCTGTAAAATTACAAAGCATTTAAAATATATTATATTAATGTAATCTGGTATAACCAAACCCCATGGTTTGAATGCCGTGGAATCTTTAGTTCTGATCTGATGTTTTTACTGAAACGTAAAAAGAAAATTAAAAGATTTTACTCTTGGTAATTTTAACATGGTATAATTAATATAGTAAGACATCAATATAAAACATGGATCTATGAAATATTCTTAAGACCTTAGAAGTTTCAGAATTCGATTCTATTATTTTTCAAAATTGCACCATAGTTGTATTAATTCTGTGAATTCTAGAGAGCATAGGCCCGTGGGCTGTGATTGTGTGAAACTACAAAATAAGATCAGAAAAAAGTTTGTTTCCGCTAACATGTTCAAAACCGTAAAATGAGTTCAATGAATTTTCCTTTCGCATTATTGCTGCAAAGTCCTGTACAGACACCTACCCACAGGTTTCTTGCCCATCTGTTCTATGGTGTTTTCCTGCATCGCGACCGTGTTCCGCAAGTCATTCAAGATTTTTTCAACGTCTACCAATGTTTTCATCATCTTGTAGTCGTAATCAAAGCGAGAGTAGCACGTTGGTTCTGAGTCATCAACTGCACATTAGGAGCCCGAGAAGGTATCGAAGGAAAACAAACGCTTGAAATGGTTAATGAAAGTGACGACTAGCTTACATCACACTAAATAAATGCAACGTAGCCTAAATTCCTCGTATGATTCAGTATCATTTATTCATTGAAAATATTTAACTGTGGCAATAGTTTAAAGGCCCATTATTCTTCCAAAAGCAATGTATATTCTTCGGACAAGAAAGCAAAGTATGTGCTTCATATTTACTACGAAATCACGAAATGACGAATCACGGAATCATCAATTGATTAACAGCAGATTAACAAATTGTGATTCGATGACGGTTTTTCAAATTCAAATTCGCAAATGCAAAATGTAATCATAGACAATTTTCTGACATACGTCCAAAATACTAAATTGCGCAATTTGATCATTTTTTATGCGTTTAACTGTTATATTACAGCATATATTTCCACATTATGTACTATTTGTGTTAGTCTACAATATGTCCATGTTATTTTATATTTTCTTTTTCATGAAAATTGAATCATCATGAAATATAATGGGCCTTTAAAACGATGGATATCATAATTCCTTTTAGAAAAAAAAAAAGCGGATAAATGTATAAAGATTATGGTGGCATATTTCTGCCAGCCACTTATCCACTAAGCTATGCTGAAACTTTTCTGAAAAAATGTCACATATTCAGTTATTATCTTGCAGGTAGAAAATTTTCAAGTTATCTACTTAGATATCTTAACAGGACTAAATTGTCTGTTAGTGCCCACTACTGCCAAACACATATTCAGTTAACTTAGGTTAACTGGATATCATGCTTTTTTCCAGATAATTATGTGAAAAAAATGCTTGTTATTCACATAATTTAACTGACTAACTTTAAAAAAAGGCGAGATATCCAGTTATCTTAAGTGGATAAGTGGCTGGAAGAAGTATGCCACCATAAAAGATAAAAGGTTTATTTTTATCTAAATTCTTTAAAACACCTCTCTTTATTCTTTGTGCAGAAATTCTTGCAATGAAAATAACACACGAAAAAGTATTAAAAGCATTGAAATAAATGGAGAAGAATCTACTATATTTCAATTTGCAGATGGTACTTTATTTCTTTATGGGTCAGAAAAAACATTATCATTATTACAAAGATTTCTAATTTCAGGTTAAAATATGAATTATGAAAAAAAACTCATAATTTTTAAAATATAGCCCCATTCTATTAAAAAAAAGAAGCGAAATTCGGAAAGTATTCAAGGCTTCAACCTGAACTGCATCACCTTACTATTTCAAGTCAAGAACAATTACACTATAAACTACTGAAATGATAAGCACTGTGGTTTGTATCGCGTGAAAGTAACTCACACAAAAATATTTCGAGATAAAATTTGAATTCAACTTCAACTGCAAAATGTTAAAGTAAACATATCTGCAACCTGCACATACCCATTGTAAGATCAGTTTATTAGCTAATGATCACGAAATCCAAATTATACGAAATCTTAAACGATCGGGGCAATTTCTATTATCACACACGAGTAAATTTTACACTATAATCAGTAATGCAAATATGACAGTTTTCGTTTTCACAAGATGGTTGGTGTAAAAAAACAACAAATACATAAAAGTTTAAGTTATTTCTCAGAGACTGTAATATTTGCTAAGTATATAAACAACATTGTAAAGTTATCTAAAACCACATATCCGGTCTCCTTTGACTTTGCATCGCATAAAATTCATCAATTTTTGGTACAATGTATTTTGTATGGATGTTAAAATACTACCTTTGTTTGCATTTTGTAATAGACCATTTTTTTCCGATGATGGACCGTCGGACTTTGGAAATGCGAGCATATTCAGGTCAGACATGACTGAAGTGTGTATTTTCACCTCTTTAAACCGCACACGAAGCAAAAAATCAACATATCCGAAAAAATATACCGATATTTATTTTATCTGATGACTGTATTCAGTGTATTGTATTGTATTGTATTGTATTGTACACGAGATTAACCGGTGTAAACGTTTTATCTACTGTGTGTGATAAATACAATTAGCTGTGTACAATTACAGTTACGCTGACCGGCATGATTAAGGTAGTAACAGTGTTAATCGAGCGTTTTGAGTTTTTGATAATTATATAGTAATGGCACTACAATTCCATCAACAAACACACCATTTTATCTTCCTCGTAAATGTTCGAAAGAAGGAAAACATTCGGCTCTAACTGCATGATGTTGAATATGTAAAATACATTTTTGTGAAAAACATTTTATCTTCATCGTAAATGAGTATTGGATTCTGTACGGAAGAAGGAAAATAATCGGCTTTACTGATGTTTATTTTGTAAAATGCATGTTGTGACAAACTTAAATTGAGTAGATAATACGGCCAAAATATATTAGATGACTAACTGGTGACAAATAGATATGTTCCCTTCTCTGAAGAAAGCTGCATAGTAGACACTGATTTAGTGTGCAAGTTAAAGGTGATTTTGGGTATATCGTTACATGTTATGTTTATTTTAAGTCCTATTTAAATAAAAGAGATGCTGACTTTAATATCAATAATATATAAACACTAAATTAATACCACATAACAAAAACACCCAAAGAGCAAAACCCTCTGTAAAACGCACACCCCAGAAAACCGGACATTTCAGCTGGCCCGGGCACTATGCTGTTTAGAGAGGTTCCATTGTAGCTTTAATTAAGTTGAAGAAAAAAAATATAAACATAGTTTTCATAGGTGAAATTTCATCCTGAACTGGTGGTATGTAGGATGTATATGTACTAATAAAACACTTATATTTTTTCTAAGACCGGTGTCACCCTGTTTTTATTTCATATTTAGGTAGATCAGATACTTTACTATCGATATACAAAGAATCATGAAATTTTGAATGTTTTCTAGAAATGATGAAACTGCCGTGATCGTCTTTAAATTTCATCGGTCGGAATATATTCATATTTCAGCAAGCTAAGTGTTAGATATACTTTAGAATACATGTACAAAATAATACGATTATTCTTAAACAGGTTTTTACCTTGGGCGTACGACTGGTCGTGTAAAAACACCACACACATGATTATCATCAACATCGTTTTCTGATTCCAAACTTTCCGTGTCGATCGTCGTAACATCATAGAATGTTCCATCACTGGTCCGTTGCGCGGATTAGCGAGAACAAAGTGCGAAGGGAAATGAAAGAGGTTTGGTGACTCAAACAACAATTCAGTCTATACGACGGCGTACGACACAATAAATCAAATGGCTTACGTAATTTCCTTGTTGAATCCTAACCAGTTAATGTTTAGATTCACATTTAAGACACTCCTCTAAAGTTCTGAAACAATTAATAACACGATCTAATTGCGAGTTCACGTGGAAGCTCCGGGATAAGACAGGCTACTACATGATAAAAACTGACTCCTGCTTGTAAATAATCAGCCAATCACAGATTTGACTTTGGTAACAACACATTCCCTGCTCATTTTGCACAGCATGTTAAATCTGGGAACCAGTAAACACCGGCAGAAGAGTTTAATTGAAGGTATGACAAGTGTTGAACCGATGGATTCCTGGTAAATATATCTGACACTAAAGCTACTATATGAACTTGCCTGTGATGCCGGGCCGGCAAGAGGATTTTTAATTGCTGGACAGTGTTGTGCATTTCTCCGTGCATCTCTGTACATGAGGAAAAATATATATTGATAAATTTATGTCTCTCCGTCTTTTCTTGATATTGTCTATGATGATAATTATGACAGATGTCAATATGTTTTCCGATTTTTAAAATTTAGTTTAACAAATTATAGGTTTTATCAGAAACAAGTATACACATACTTGACAAAAAAAAAATGAGTATTGGAACACAGGTTGTATAAAAGATTACACCACATTATAATCTTAACTCTTTATATTACCAGTTACCTACTAGAAATGAGGATCTTCGATTTAGTCCTATTGTAATTATGCCAAAAACACCTATACCAGTCAGTACGAAAACCATTAGGTGCGAACGTCATTTAACAGACCCCATCTCAAAATGAAGTATCTTTAACATACTGGTTCCAAATGTATTATTGGATGGAACTATTTCTATGAAACTTTTTCACTTTGAAAACATCCGAAAATAAAAATGTTTCACCGAGAGTTTTTCCAGGTTTTATTAGATGTAGGAGAGATGATCTGTATTTAACATTGAAGTCTATGGGAAATATACAATTTCTGTAAATATGAAAATCTGAATTTGATTTTCGAGGAAAACTCACCGTAGGAAGATGCATTATATGATTCTGATTCAAATTTCATTAACACCTAAACTTTACCGTAGGAAAATGGAGAAAATCACTTTTTTGTAGTTTTCAGGGGAGATAACTCATGACAACAAAATTATAAAGGGGAGGTAATAGAAGCATGTCGGTCATATGACAAAACATGTTTGCCTTTTAGATTTTCATGGTTTGAAATTTTAAAAGCTTAAATTTGAAGTTATATGCATGGTTTGATGATTATTATGGGGCTTATACCTTCACAAGAAGTGAATTACAGGGCATAAACCTTAAGTGAAGAAGCAAGAATTAATAGAACAGCGAATAGGATATTACTTCATTTTCCTGCAAGGACGGAGAATCACGCCAACAACAATAGTCCTTAGAATCGATTCTTTGATGCTTATGTCAAATGTTGTCTTGTGCTCTTGTAATAGGAATTTTCCTGAAATTGTCACGCTATCCGTACATCTATAACAAATGATGTGTGTTAAATCTTTCTCCGTTCTGTATAATTCTTTCTCTCTTTCTGGTGTTCTTTTTGTCTCTCTCTGTTCGTTCTTCATACTCTCCATCACCCCCTTTCTTCGTTTGTTTTTTGTCGTAACCGTTTATCTGATATACATCACCCCTTCACTGTCTGTCTGTTTCTCTCTCCTATTTTTCCTTGTAGATTTTTTTCTGTCTCTCTGTGTCTTTTATGTTCTTCTCTATCTAGCCATTTGCGTCGAATATTTTCTTTCCTTGATCCGTTTTAGAATCAAGGTGGTTTGAATAGGCTTTATTTATACAACGTGTTTTAAAAACAACAATATCTTGTTGATTCTTTTTAAATATGCTGAACTCCATCTTTTTCGGAAATGAAATTGTCCTGAAAGCGATTTTCTCTCACATTTCTCTTATCCTGTAACTTATGGTTTTTTTCAAAACAAGATTTTTAGGTTACATTAGACATTTTCATGAAATAGTCTGTATTTGTGTGGTATTGAATAAGAATAAAGTCTGCTAAACATATCTTTGATGAAGCGGTTTTATCAATGGAGAAGGTTCTTTTGGTGAGATGACACTAATTAATTCCTATTCACATATAACCGATCTATCAATATGAGAAGTGCAGCTATCTGCACTTTGTATATTCTTTAAAAGACTTCTCAAGATTGCGAGTAATTTCATACACAGCGAGGGTACAGTGAGGGTAAAGTGAGATGTCATTGAATTCATATATTGTAAGGACTTTTGTAATCCCCAGGGGTTTATGAATGAGAACAATGAGATACCGATAAAGACGGTGGCTGACTAACAAATTTTGAAATAAAATGCACGTATCTGCGACGAACAACAACACATAAATTCACATAAAAGGGAATGTGTAATGTGTTACCAAGGGCATGTGTACCCAATGACATGCAATGGTATTTCGTCATTGTTCCGTAAATTGGCTAAAAGGTAATATTGGCATTGCCATGTATTTTTATTGTGCACCGATTATACTAAAATATCTTTTTTACCAGCCTTTTTACATAATTGGGTACATTTGGTTGTTTGATATAGAAGTAGCATCATTATAAACAATAAACACAGAATAGAGAACAATGCAATGCGTCAGTTATAAACTATTACCAAAGACATGTAAAACCAGTAAAACGTCATCCTAAGATAAATACAACTTAAATTGAACAGGATGTTTACATGAGCATGTTGAGGTTATCTTGACATTATAATACCAGCATAATTCAACCTCCATTGGCCAGTGAAGCATTGCCACACATTGAAAACTATCAATTCAAACTATATAAGATTTTTGCAAGTTAACGCCATGTCAAGTTAATATGTCTATGAATAACAGAACAATAACAAATCCTATAAATAGGTAATGTGAGATCAATTTAAAAAATGCACCAAACGCCAGGTCAAGGTAATGTCTGAACTAAACTATATAACAGAACTATCAATGAAGATGACTCATACCCCAGCTTCTCACCTGTCTTTGATATATAGCAATGGCTATGAAAAGGTTTTACCTCTACAAAATACATGTTGCAAAAATACATGAAAAGTCAGTGATGCAGGTAAGTAATGAATATAAATAATGTTTGCAAGTAGCCACAAGAAGTGTCCGTAAAACACCGTACTGGACTGTTCCACTGGACGCAAAACCTTAATCAAGTTAATTAATGAGTTCAAAAGAGGCCATAATTTGTAATAAATTCAGTCAAGAGTCATCTGACTTGGGAGTATGATGCCCCTAAACACCATTAAGAAATTGCATGCGAATCTCGTAACAGATTTCCTTTTTTTAACTTTTTCACAAACGGGATATTTGTTTTGCATCTGTGCAGTTTTTTCCGAAAAACAAAATGAATGTTAACAAACTAAAATCCGAACCTTGCCCCTAGATGCATCAAAATGTATTTGAGAGCTTTGAAATTGCAAAATATGCTAGGTATTGAAAAAATAATACGATAATAATAAAACATATGTAAAAACTAAATTCAGCTTATAGATTTTAAACTTATTTACATAGTTCGTTCGGAAAAAAAACGAAATCTTTTTTCTTGCTTTTGAGGCTTACATTGAAAAAAAAAATGGGGAGATAAATTTAAAAAAGATAAAAATGAACCCAAGAGTTATGGCCCTTGATGAGAATAGTAAACAAGTATGTGAAGTTTGATAACAGACATTCTAAAAAGTTAGAAGTTATGTCCAAGGTTTAAGTTTTTCACCGTAATTTTAAAGAGATACATTTGGTTCAAGATAACCCCTGATTGAATGCAGCCCTCATGATAAAGAAAAAAAATGTGAAGTTTGATTACAGAAGCTTTAATAGTTTAGAAGTTATGGCCATGGTTAAAGTTTTTCACCACGACGCCGACGACGACGATAACACCAGAGTGATGACAATACCTCGACTTTTTCTTTGTAAAACAGACGAGCTAATAAATATTCTACTGATCAGGTTGAATTTGTTTAGCGGAAAACCCTATTTTTTCGGGCGAACGAAATCTAGTTCCCCTTTAAATGGGAAAAGCATGACTAAAACCAAAACATCAACATTAAACCATCATCTACAAATAAGTTTAGACTTTATTTATTTTGCATCGATTACGAAACAAGTTATCACAACTTATATGAATCACTCTCGGTGGCTCTGGTAGCGGCGTCATTACGACTTCGTATCGTAGGAGGAAACCGGAGAACCCAGAAATAAATCCATGTGTCTAGACGGGCGACAACCTTACCCTCTCACGTACATGATCAGGAATCGAACCCTGGACGCATTCGTGAGAAGCGAGAAGTGAGAAGCACTTTGCCTCCACCAAGAAAAAGAGTTTCCCGTTCTTATTCGCGGAACAGGCAGGCGCAACTTCCGGTTCGCCGTCCAAACAAACGTACTGCGATGACGGATCGTAATCATCACCACCGGCCGTCCTGTATCTGTGGTACTCCCAGGTCAATCCTGGATAACACGTGTTTTTTTGCGGGTATCATATCAACACTGAGTCGCTTGGTGTGACAAATAGAGCACGGGTGCAAGTCAGGAAGACCGTCTGAGGTAAAGAATTTCAAAAAGTTGTAAACTGATACTCCGCCCCATACATTTTGGCCCCTGCATACTTTCCGTAGTCATAGTGACCCCAGTCCGGATCCTTAGCTACCGCCTTATTTGTATATAGCGATCAGCATGCTTAGGGTGAATCAACTAAATTTCGGCCAAGCGGTTAAATTCGGTAATTTTCAGGATATGTGACTACGATTTCTAAAGCATATGCTTGTCACTGTTAACATGCATGATTACATAAATAAAGTAACAGCACTTATGTACAGTGATGCACATACACAGTATAGTCACCCAATATTGCTTCCTTTTGCATCGAAGCAAGTTTTAAAAGCGGCAACGTTCAATTTCAAGCGGGAAAACAACTCTTATATGCTGGTAAGTGTACATGAACATGTAATGCTCTTATGAATATATCATGTTACTAGTCATAAATAATCGAACTATTGCAGTATTTATAT
>JAIFHC010000028.1:0-50000 GCA_021229015.1 Solen grandis | reverse complement strand
AATGGAGACAAACATTCTGACCAAGTTTCATGAAGATTGGCCAAAAAATATGGCCTCTAGAGTGTTAACAAGCCAAATTGTTGACGACGAACGACGCACATCGCAAGACGGACGCCAGACAAAGGGCAATCACAAAAGCTCACCTTGAGGTGAGCTAAAAAAGGTCTTGAGGTTTTAGTGAGACTAAATTCTGTTCAGACTGCCTGTAATCCAATCTAGATTATGGTGAAAAATGTAGTCCTTACCAATGAATAACTGAGCGATATTTACGAATATCTGAAAAAGCATCTCATTTTGTATGTTGAAAGTATATCTAACCATTTAATCTGAAAATGTTGTGTGTGGATTTAAAAAATATTCCTCTCTTTGTCTGTATTTTTTATACTTCTGGTATAGTTATACAATTTCTCTTAGCGAAGCATGCATAGGTCAACTGATACATTATTCAAATCTCTATTGAAGAAAGCAGCTAGGTTTTAGGTTGAGGCCTTAGGTGTCAAGATACATTACACCCGATAATTGGACAAGAAGGTCAGGAGATGTGACCCATTATAAAAAAATGTTCATGTTTCACTCTGTATTTATAATTCTTACTAAAGATGATGACTTATTACAAAATTATAAGAAACAAGCATGCATTTTCTGTCTAGCACTTTATGGGTGCATCTTTAAAATATTATATTCTATAACAATTTGTATGTGTACCCAGATATGTATTTAGACAAATAAAACATTTAGAGCAATGCAAGTATCAGTTATCGTTTAAAATTTACATTTTATGGAATTTTTTGCAAGCTTAGCAGAGCACTTTGATAAAACATTAACATATTGACATTTTGTCACACATGCCATACAGCTTTGCCTTTGACCTAACAATATGGACCCGCCTCCGTTTGATACAGTTTCACATGATGTTTTAAGTACAGTTCAGAGTAGGTGTTACTGGGGACATAGATACTTTGAGCTAGCAAAACATGATGTAAAACAGTTTCCGTAGCAACTAGCTCCACTCTGTCCATTATCTGTTTTTGTCATGTAAGGCACCATACTATCCATACAGACCAGGTTATTTGATGCAAAATTCAAATTGAATAAATGTCACTTTCATTGACAACTGTAAGTTGATCTAATACATACGATATCGCATCATATTTGTGACATTTAAAACCATGAACAATAAACATTCTCATATCTTCTTTATCCTGTAACTTCAGGAGGCAGTAAGAGAGAGACAGGAAGGGGACATATGATTATGAGGACGTTGCCAAAGTCTGCATTTTGTGCAATAGTGTCCACAGGGCACCAACTGGGATACTGTGTAGGGAACCAGTCGTGAATGATGGCCCTCATACATGCCTGATGGGATTGATCCCGAACGCTGTGACCAGACATGACATTTGGATTTATAATGAGTTTTTAAATCAGTATTGGATTGCTCAATGTTGACAATCATTCGGGAATCTCAAGTCTGTAATTATGTAAACAATGTTACATCAACAAATACAATACTTAAAAAGGTGCACCATTACTTGTTCTTGAAAAAAACAACTGAACCTTCAATACTGGGGGATTGAAATCTTCAGCGAAGAAATTTTAATGTACATCTTTGTTGGTGAAAAATTGATTTATTTGTAACTACACTTAATCCAGTTATTACTAGATTTAAACATTACAGATGTAAAGTCAGTTATATAACATATAAGCAACCTTATATTTCTTTAGAGAAACAATCTTTCTCATAAATGGGTGCCATGTGATTACATTTATTTTCACTTTGTGACACCTTTCAATATCCGTTTTTCGGTTGTGCTTGGTATGGATATATACTACTCAAAGTTTGCTAAGTACCAATAATATATTCAGCAAAAAGAATCTTTTCAATCCTTTACTTGGTAGTATTATTTTGTACAAAATTGTTTTTTTTTTTGGGTTTTAGTTAAAAATTTTAATTGGGTGTGGTATCATCCTGTGGCAGCACCATATCCGTCTCAAGTAGACATCGTCTACAAATGACTGAAATACTGCTGGTGGGAAATTAAAACGCAAACAAAAAGTGGATGTAAATTGAAAAAATATAGAAATTAATATCTTATATCATCTTTTATCTCGAGATGTTTGCATTAAAGGTTTAGGTTTATAAAGGATAGTTGTAAAATTTCAAGAAGCCGTGGGATACTTGGCTAGTATTTTTTTAAGTATATTCATAAGAGGTACATTGATCAATCAAAAGACTGCTTAATAAATGAGTACTCTTCATTGGAGGTCTAAGATCTTTAAGGTTTAAGTGCTGCAAGTACGAGAGTTTCTATTGGTTCAAAATTCCCTACTTAGTAGTGGCAGAGCTTTTCAAATAATAACGAGCAAATGCTAACCAATAATCCCATTTGTGATGTATGGAATGAGCGCTTGTGGTTTCCGACGCTGAACAAGTTCAGGCTATTTTGATTTCAGTGACTTTAAGTGATTTTTTTTTTAATTTTAGCTTTCAATGTTAAGGAGATTCATAACAGCATCAGTAGTCGTGTTCTGTTATTCTTTTATTATTTCTTGGATGAATCATTACAAAGGAGTATTTTCAAGGCTTACTAGTTCTTGGTTTAACGGAAATTACGGTGAGTATTTTTTTGTGTGTGCGTCACCTGCTGTAAGCAGAGGTGACACAAAGGGATCACTCTTCCGTCTTCAGTTTTTCCGTCATGCTTCAGTAGGTCACACATATTCCAAAGAACACTCACAAGATCACCAGCATTTGTATAAAAACAACATTCAGTTACATGCATTTTGTAATAAAAAATAAAAACAATTTGGAAAGTTTTGCTTTTATTTCTTTTTTTTTTCCATCCAATATTCTTTTTTCCATTTATTTTTAAACAGACATGTTTTTTGAGCAACATGAAGCAAAATGGACTCATCCTTTTTTTTGTACATTATTCTTTTTTTTTGTTTTTTTTTGTTTGTTAATATAACTGGTAATCTCAACATAAGCTAAAATCAAAATGGACTTATTTCGTCATTCAAAAACAAAAGTATTTAGTAATGTACTAAGAAACTTCTAACATGAAGCTAGTTTCATGTAGAAAATTTTCATTTTGACCTTGGAAGCATCAGTAAAACCGATGCAGTTTTGATTTAAAATATTTCAATTCATTGAAAATATTACAATTCTTAGAAAACCAACCCATGATCTGAGTTCACTATAGCTATGTTTAGAAATAAATATTTGTTAAAAATGCTGTACCAAGTTTGTACCTAATTTACAGACCTATTCTACACATACACAAATGAAACTTTGTACAAGTTAATGAAGGTGAGATTACAAAATGGTATTATTAAACTAGAGATCAATTGTGCAACAATCCACTGCATATTGTCCAGTTGCAAGCATTAAACCGTGGCCCCGACAAAAACAAATTGTTCATTTTTCCCTATCTTTATAAGCGATTCAGTTCTTACATGTATTAGAATTATCTCAATCGCCGACTCTTTTCCCATAGTACTAAGTCTGAACATCACTGAAAGCAACTTGAGGTAAACACTGCATTCAGGCACTTTGGGATGTCAAATAAATGTAAGACAACTCTTTGTGTACGATTAATTCTCACTGTCCAATACACGGTTTCTCTCAATGCATTATCTAAAATCAGGGCGCAAGAACCTGAACGGTTCCTGATACTATCATGCCTTTAGTTGTTCTACAGCACAAGTCTACTAGTCTCTACGTAGACATTTTTTCTATATAAGAAAATGGGGCCCTCACTGAGGTTTTGTCTGGTTTCTTGTCCGTATGTTATACGAGGTGGCTGAAGCCTTGCCGTGTACCAGAGTCTGGGGCGACTGTGATGGGGACTGGCCCACGCCCTGGGAGGCAGTGGGCGACTGGATGTGGATGGTCTGGGTCTGGGTGGGCGCTTGTTGGACCTGCACGGTGGGAGACTGGTTCACCTGACGCTGCGCCTGCTGCAGTATGGTGGTCACCGTCTGCTGCGTCACCTGGTCCGACACCGTGATGGGTTGACTCGTCAAGTGGGCCTGGCCCGATGGTGTGCCCACAAATGACACCTGTGTGTGGGAGGCTGTGTTGCCCTGGGTGGGCGTGACCGTCTGTGACTGCACGGGATTGGTAGGTGTGACTGTCACCGTCATGGGCGAGGCCGTTTGACTGGGATCCTTGGGCCGTGACTGTCACGTGGGTGGGCTGGGTATGCGACACATGCTGTATGCTTGTCTGGGCGGGAGTATGGCTGGTTGCCGGAATGGTCACCTGCATGGGCTGGCTGATCACTACAGGCGTCGCCATCGTCACTTGAGATGCGACGGGCACATGCTGGGAACCAGAGGGTGTGGAGACCGTCACGTGCTGAACAGGCTGGACAATAACATTCTGGGCCACGCCTGCCAGCTTTGTCTGAGTGATGGACGTAATGGGATGAATCTGGACAGCGGTCACTGCATCCTGTCCACTGACCGAGCCTTGCTTCACTATACTGGCCGTCAGTGTCCCTGACGAGTGACCCGGAGCTATGGAAGAGATATTCAGCGAAGAACCCTGTGTCAAAGTAACAACGGGCGTTGCGGAAGATGCGGTCCCCAATGCTGTTCCGCTGACGGATGTTGCTGAAATAGTCTGCAACTGCGAGGGTTGGCCACTTGCGGTAGAAGCAATCACCTTCGTGACCATCTGAGGCTGGGCCTGGCTCTGCGTCACCGTGGCGATGATGGTGGGCTGAGAGGTCTGGGACGTGTGGATGATTTGCTGGATGGTGGCCCCCTGGGGCGGCTGCTTCATCAGCTGATGCAGCTGCTGCACTGTCAGTCCCCGGGCTCCCTGCTGCTGGATGATCTGAACGGCGTTCAACATCGGGCCCTGGCTACCCTTCTGTCCTAAACCTGCAAACACACACACAGATAAGGGTGACGCTTATCTCCATGGATATAAAAAGCCAAATAAAATTGTCAAGATCAGCACAACCTCAAAATTACTGCTCTTCAACTTGTCATTTTAAAACTCAAGGCTTGCCACAAATCTGTTAAAACTATACAGAAATTCAAGGATTCTAATTTAGATGTATAATAATTTATTTTAAAGTTTACTCCCACATGGGATTTATATTTATTTTATCATTTTATGTTTTTTCTTCTTCTGAATTTCATTAATACCCCAAAAATGGGGCAACTGTATCAATTTGTGCGAAATACTTTCTAAATTTCATAAATGCTCCTCATGGGTTTCCAAAAAGAATTTACAAGACAGTATATCCAAGCTCCAGTCTTCCCATGCACTCACCTTTCTGGACGGGAATCTGTTTCCTGTGTAACAGATGCATCTGCGGGTTGATCTGGCTAACTTTGGCTGCAAAAAAGTAGTTTACATCCATTATAATGCATTCAGTTAGAATCCAACAAGAGCTCCGAGAGTCGAAGCATACTGTCCTAAAATGCACCATGTTCAAACAAATCAAGGGCCATAATCCTTATGTTCCTGGGGTGATTTGGCCGGTAATCAAACTTGGCTGAGATATTATTCCCATACACATTGTCAGCGAGTTTGAAGAGGATCAAATAAAAAACACTTTAAATAGTAGTCCAGACACTGGTAATAAATATATTATCAACAAAGCAAGGGCAATAATCCAGGAGAGCTTGGGGTGATTCAACTGGAAATCAAACTTGGCTGAGATACTATGCCCATATACATTGTCAGCAAGTTGAAGAGGATCGATCAAAACTCTTGAATAGGAATCAGGACACTGTTATTTTCACATATTTCAACATATCAAGGGCCAAAATTCAGGAGTGCCTGGGGCGTTTGGCTGGAATCCAAAATTGTCCAAGATATTATGCCCATACACACTGTCAGCAAGTTTGAAGAGGATGGAAACAATACTGTTTGAATAGTCAGGACACTGTTAATTTCACATATTTTGTATTTTCAAAAAATCAAAGGCCATAATCCAATAGGGCCTGGGGCGATTTGGCTTGAAATCGAACTTGTCCGAGATATTTTGCCGATACACAATGTCAGCAAGTTTAAAGAGGATCGGATCAAAACTGTTTGAATAGGAGTCCGACACCTTGAAGGACGCTGCCCGCCTGCCTTAACACCATGGGTGAGAACATAATAGGTCCGTACAAAATTTGTACGGGTGTATAAAAATTAATGAGACACAAGAAATATATCACTAGTTACTTCTTTTCATCATATGATAGTAGGACATGATGAAAGGAGACAAAGAGCGCGATTCCTTTAAAGCCCCGAAATTCTTTGAAGCAGGGTCATAAAACAACTCGTAACAAATGCCATATTGATTATCGATTAGCAATATATGCTGATGTGAGCATTCTATTTTTAGAAATAATGTAAATACATAAAATGGATACTTATTTTTGTGATTAAGTAAATTTTTTTTTTCAAAATAGAGTGATTTTATGGATCTGAGTTTTATTTCGAAAGAGCAAACAGTGCCTTTACTCACCTACACCTCCTTTCTGTGGTGGCATGGTGACATTGATGCTAACATTGCTGACAGGGATGGTGACACTGCCTCCTGGAGCACTGACCGTCTTGACCAGTGTAGCGCCTGTCTGGGGCCCGGTCACCTTTGACAGGGTATTGCTGACCTGCTGGAGCTGGGTACTAGCTAAAATCTGGGCGCCTTGGATCTGTGTAACACAAACAGGAAGCTACTGAATGAACTGGAAACCTCATACCAAACTGACCACACTGGTCCGTCCTACTGATTTCATATGCACTACTCAAAGTCTGTTTATTGGGTTAAATGTCCTCCCAACAGTATTTCAGTCATTTGGAGACTAAGTCTACTTAAGACAGATATATAGTAATGTCAAACTACAGTATCCTACCATAGTAGAGAAGAAGCATGCTATCACACCTGGTCATATACACCTGGCCAACCAGTCCTGAAACTTCTCTCAACATGATGCAATGTAAGATAATCACCGGTAGTACTCAACTACCCTTTTTAGCTCAACTATTCAAAGAATATGAGAGCTACTGTAGTTGCCCTGGCGTCGGCATTGCAGCTTTTAGTTAAAGTTTTGCGTGCAAGTTACTATCAACCTTATATCTCAATAACCATTTATGGTATTGACTTGAAAGTTTATAAATATGTTCAGGGGCATCAGACAACCAAGGTAGATAACTCTTGACTGAATTTAATATGAATTATGGCTTCTTTTTGACTTAAAAATTTTGGTTAAAGTTTTGCATGCAATAGAAAATTTGGTTAAAGTTTTGCATGCAAGTTATATAACGTCTTTGATACTCTCATGCTTATATCTCAGTATCCAGGCATGGGATTGATTTGAAACACCTTTAATATGTTTAGGGGTATCATACTTTCATGGTAGATAACTTTTGATAGAATATGTTACAAATTATGGCCCCTTTTTAGCTTAAAAATTTTGGTTAAAGTTTTCCATGCAAGGTACTTTCATGCTAATATCTCAGTATCCAAGCATGCAATTGATTTGAAACATCTTTAATATGTTTTGGGATATCATACTTTCATGGTAGATAACTCTTGATGGAATATATTAAAAATTATGACCCCCTTTTAACTAAGAATTTTGGTTAAAGTTTTGCATTCAAGCTACTATCCAGCTAATATCTCAAAAGTTCTTGTGGAATTGACTAGAAAGTTAAGGAGTGTCTTCAAGGGCATCAGAAAACGAAGGAGGGTAACTTTTGGGCTGAATTTTATGCAAATTATGGCCCTTTTCTAACTTGGATTTTTGGTGTAAAAGTTTTGCATGCACAGTGTTATTGTGCTTATGTCTCAGTACCTAGACATGGGATTGATTTTAGACATCATAAAAATATTAAGAGGTATCAGACTATCAAGGTATATCATTTTGGACTATTATTATATACAGGGTATGTGAAGGGCAAGAATTGAAATATATTTCATTTGATTTACAAACAAGCATTTTGAATAGTTGAGCGTGCTGTCCTCTGACAGCTTTTGTTACTTTTTATTGGAAATTTTGCAATGAAGAATGTTTATATTTATCAATAATCAGTTAAGATTGTGTTTATCATGGGGTACATGTTTTCCAGGGCTGTCAAGCAAGGCTGCCAGTCAAGAGAACTGATGTAAACCCTGAGGATCCTTGAGTAATATCTATATAGATGACTGATGATTAAAGAAGAACAAGAAGCCATGCTGACATGGCCATCCCCCGCCAAACGCTTGCTCTTTAGAAGATGTGTTTGAGAATAGAATATTTCATTTTTAAAAGAATTTTTTAGTAATGAAGACTGATGTTTAAAGTGATTATAGATCTGAAACCCATGTGAAGACCTACTAATTCCTCTATTTTGAGGTCTATAGAAAAAATGTGATAAAAATAAGCCTGAAAAATAACAAAGGGCAATAACCAAAACATTATGAAAGGTAGAGTTATCATTCTTGTGCACTGCACTCCTCATCAATGATATCTATTCAACTAAGATCTATCCACCTATGAAGTTCCAAGTTGATACCTCAAATTCTTAACTTATGCTCCGGACAAAAATTAAGTCTAAAAAATAACAAAGGGCAATAACTCAAAAAGTATGAAAGGTAGAGTTATCATTATTGTGCACTGCACTCCTCCTCAATGAGATCTATCCACCTATAAAGGATCAATATAATACCTCAAATACTTTTTGAGTTCTGCTCCGGACAAAAATGTTGGACGGATGGACGGAGACTATTACCATATCCCCCGCTGCCTTTCGGCGGGGGGATAAAAAAAACTATTTGATATTGTCTATAAGAGCTGTGTGAACATGAAACTAGAGATTAAATGGGTCAGGAAGAGAAAATTTATGATTTTACAGTAATGCTCCAAGACTGACCTGTCCAGTCTGTGGATGGTGAAGCTGGGCAACAGACGTCCCCGCTGCGGCCACTGTCTGGCCGGATACCACCTTCTGACCGGTCAGCTGTTGTTGCTGCTTGATCCTGGCCACTTCCTCATGGGTCAGAGAACGTGGCATGCTGCCCGTCGCGGCCTTCAACTGGCCCTGAAATCACACAGGTTCCAAATCACACCCCATTCATATGCAAGATTTTTGTCTAAATGACTAAGAAATGTAAAAAAAAACCCAACATCTGCGTGTATTTTTAAAATTATAGCAAGGCAAAGACATATGTTTTTAATATGTACAGATGTAATAATATCACCATATGATTTTATTTCACCAAGGACTTGCCCACTTTGGGGCCACTCTGGAGCATGTTGCAGGCTCATGTAAAATATTTATTGAAATACCAATGATTTGACACCAAATCTGAACCGCTATCAACTTCTGGCCAGCTGTGATGATTACAAAACTGACCACGGTTATGCTGTGCAACTGACCTGTGCTATACTGCTGGGTACCAGCTGCTGGGCTATCACAGTTTTTCCCTGAATCACTGGGCCCTTCAGCTGCCTCAACTGCTGTTGCTGCTGTTGTCGTAGAGGGTCCTGTTGAAGTGAGACACAAGCAAGTCAGGGGTTTACTTAAGGATTTGACTTTCACTTGTCCATGGGGGGAGGGGGGGAAGTTACTTGAACATCTACTAGCCCCCAGTGAAAACAGGTTGCCAAATCTTTAAGGTAGTTGGCGTTTGTTAATGTTTAAAACTAAATATATGTGATATTAAGGTGACTTGACTTGACTATTTGAGTTTATCGTCGCTTTCACAGTGTTTCAGTCATATAGCGATGCCCACCTAATTACAGGTGGAGGAAGACCCCGAATGCACGAAGGCATCCGGGTAGAACCATCGACCTACCGTAAGCCAGCTGGAAAGCTTCCTCACATGAAAATCCGAATGACCCTGCCAGGATTCGAACCCACACGGTGAGGGGCTGAGTGAGTTCTAAAGTCAGTGACTTTACCCTCTCAGCCACAGAGGTCCTGATATTAAGGTGAATTTTAGGTAATATGTATCAAACACAATTTGCAAGCATTTCACCCCCGATATACTGTAGAAAATAAAAAAAAAAACATGCAAGATTTCATTTACATAATTAAACTTGCCTGCCAGACTATCTTCTTTGAAAAATCACTTGCCTGCAGTGATTTTAACTCCATGCGGGCAAGCGAATGTCCAATTAAGAAAACTCCTGGCAAGCATCTAAAAATGCTAAATCCTCCTTAACTGTGTTGTCAATTTAGGTGATATATTATTGAACATTTGCAATCATTCTTTGAGTGTACACCAAGTCTGCGTTGGGTTTAACATCTAACTGACAGCTTTTCAGTCATTTAAAGAAAATGGCTACTTGAGACAAGATATAGTACTGCAATACTGTACTATAACACAGTAGACATGTGACACGATTACAAACCCAGTCACATTATCCAGACACCGGGCCAACCAGTCCAGGAACTACCCTTACATGTTGAACATAAAGCAAGAGAGCTATACCAGTACCTTTTTTATGACTTTGGTATGTCGTGGCTGGGAGATTGAACACACAACCTCCTGCCTGAGGCAGATGATTCAACCACTAGGCAACTGGGGAAAAGATGTGAACAACAAGGCTGTTGTAGACAATACTAGTATGTAATACCAATATGAATATTTTGTTTACTGTTCAGTTATAAAGGGGACAAGTATACCAGGGAAATGTTACATCAAAAAGATTCTGACAGTATTCTAACAGTCTTTTTGTGCTCCATCACACACAAAAAATAATCCCTTCAATTTAGGGGTAGACAACATATTTTGGGATGTGTAAAAAAAAATCTTCTACAAAGAGTAAGTGGGATAGATAAGGTTGATCTGTGAGAGGAGGGGGTGGCGTACCAGCGTGAGTTTCATGTTCCTGATCTGCTGTTGCTGCTGCTGTTGTTGCAGCACTGCCTGCTGTTTCTGTCTGCTGAACAGGTTGTGTTGCTGGATGATCTGGAACTGCTGCTGAGTTAGGGCCGTCTTCCCTGCCGCCTGCAGCTGCTGCTGAACTGTCCCTGTAACACACATCATGTTTATATATAGCCCTTTACCTCATGAATATTCATGTACACATAATGACTTGATGAATGATAAGCTGCTGCTGTTTATCGATCACCCTTTATCTCATAAATATTCAAGACTTGATGAATAATAAGCTATCAGCTTTAAATGGTGTATAAAACAATGGATTTTTTTTGTCAAGCAGACCTGTGTTGAATACGAGCTACACTATTATGTGTCATAAACAAATAGAGGAGACCCTGATTAGACAAAAGTTGCAGTCTAATCTGTGATTGCTGTTTGCCTGTGAATTAACCCTTTCCCTCATAGAGGACACCATGAAAAGACCTATGCGAACAGCATAAAACCAGATCAGCCTGCGAGTAACTCGCAGGCTGATCAGGTTTTATGCTGTTCGCTGCTCCTCAGTGGTCTGGAAATGAGGACTTTATAATTAAATTTGGTAAGGTTTAACTGTGGTTTTCTGCAGACCAGGCTTTATGTGGTACCTATTGAGGGCGTCAAAATGAGTATATATGAGGGAAAGGGTTAAATATTTATTTTTATTAGGTATAGAGATAGAGATGATTAATATTGAATTTGAATTGTATAGAAATGAACTGGCATACACACATACATACAGTCGATATATTTCTCTCAACTAGATGCTAGCCACTCTGGACATATTTGATGTAGGCAAGGGGAAGACATTTTCATATTTATTACCTGAATTTATTTCCAAAGGATAAACTTCTATCACATTAAAAAAAATATCAAACATAAAACTACAATTCATAAACATCTTAATACAAAATAGGTTAATTGAAAGCTAGATGATTATTGAAATAAAGTAGGGAGCATTGTCTGATGCCATTCTTTGTTCCAATATGTATATTAAAAGAAGAGAAAATAGTAAATACAGTGTAATGCCATTATACCATGGACCGTTCCTTTGCGCTGTTCAATTAATCGCAGAAAATCTACGAATGAAACCTAAATGCCATTTGCATTTTACAGTTGCATGTCTTGAAGGTTGAACATGAAACTTATTACTTTTTCTATATATGTACAACAAATGTCGTCTGGCACAAAGGAGATGTGCTGAGGAATGTGGCTAAAAAATTACATCAGCACAACAAACACAAACGTTTTAGTTATGAGCAACTGAAGAAAATGAAAATAGGTTAAACTTGTTTAATATATGAAAATAACTTGAATGCAGCATTTGAGCTTGGACCCCCACAAAAAGGCAATGCAATGGCATTACACTGTATTAGGCAAAGGATATCAACAAGACACCCTTTTTGTATCACAAACTGCAAAAGGACGATATGTACTTATACTACCTCCGGTGGCGAGCGTGGTGGCAGCACTGATCCTATGCGCCAACTGTACCGGAGTGAGAGCCGTGGAGACTGTGGTTGTGCCGGTCGGCAGCTGGGCCCGCACTGGACCCACTACTGTTCCGCCGCTGCTCAGCTCCTGTACGGTCAAAGGCGCTCGCTGTCGGAGAGCTGCCTGAGCTAGTGGGGTCCCAGTTACAGTCTGTAAGCATAAAGGAACCATTTGCACTCTATCCCGACTAAATTGAGTTCAATCTGCTGAAATCACTTGAAATTTTTGAGAGAGCAGAATGTCAGGATCTCCTCTGGGACCATCACAGAGAGCAGTACAAGATGTTTTACTGTTGCATCATCTGCAATGGGTTGGCACCAACTACCTTTGGTTAAAGGGTCAAATTCAATTTAAAATTATTAACTACACAGTTTAAAGAAGATTTTTGTAACATTTCAAGCAATTGTTTATTTAAGGAATCGTTTTTGTTTTATTTGTTCTTTGGTAGGAAAATTTAAGTCTGAAAGATGACAGTTACAGTAAAATTTTCCATTCAAACTTAAGTGTTAAGCCCCAACCCACCAGGACTGTAGCTGAAGATGCTGCCGGGGTGCCAATGGTAGCCAGCTGGGTGGCGCTAACTGCTGTTGTCATGGCGACAATGGTGGGGGCTGTGACTGTCGGCTGCTGTGGAGTGACCGTCTGCTGCACTGTGCGCTGTATCCCTGCAGCTGCTGTCGTCTGCTCACTGGCTGCCTGTTGCTGCAACAATTTTCATAATGATCACTCACCATCAGTCAAGGCCTAGTATGAAAATAGTCTTAAATGAACTCTTCTGCCATTACCTGTTTATATTGACTTTGAAAAAATTTGCTACATCAGACATATTTTTCATATAGGTTTCTGTAATAGAATCAGAGATGTTGCTAAGTAAATGTTTCACGTCAGGTCCATATAACTTATAATAGCACATGTTAGAGCAATGACAATAGTTGTCTTAAATGTACTCTACTGTTATGACATATCTGTTAGAACTTTGCAACAACCCCATCATTCAATATTTTCAAATGGGTTTCATATAACTGGAGTAGAAACAGATGCAGCCTTCTCCCACAGATAAAAGACAGACCACATCTTCCTGATATTGTGGGGCTAGTAACTCAACCTACCGCTGCCTGTGCCTGTTGTTGTTTCTTCTCCCGCTGTATCCGCTGGGCTCGTATCTCTGCCACCTGCATGGGGTTCAGCGGCTGGTCATAGGTGATGCTGTTTTCCTGCAGAACACTGGCGTGTTTCGGGTTCTTCAGCGTCGGGTTGACGAGCGTCTGCCTCATGGTTGGTGGCCGCTTAGTAGGCGAATGCCTTTCACGGAGTCAAACCGCAGGTTGTACAGGATGGTGATGCCATTGTTACTGTCCTGACTGTGGATCTGACCAGTCTTCATGGCTCGACTGCTCTTAGCCTGGGTAACATAGGACATGCATGTGTAAAATTTATGACTGAATGAATATCAATTTACTGAAACCTTAAACGGTGTGTGACAAATGGATTTTTCTTTGCTGTGCAGACTGTAAAATCTGGGCTTCAATAGGGTTTGAGTAAACAGAGGAGACCCCATTCCTGGTAGGGGACCTGAGTTGTGCTTCATAGGAATTTCTGAAGCAAAATTTAAGGGTTTTTCAAGACCTTCAAATTCAAAATTGAGGACTTGCATAAATCGCAACTTATGATAAAAGGGAAAAACCTAAAATTTTTTTTTTTTTAATGATCAATATTTAATTTAATTTTAATTTTTCAAGGGTTAATAAGGCAAAATCAAGGTTTTTTTTTTTTTAAAGCAGTCATCAAATTCAAGGGGTTTTCAAACCCTGTGTGAACTATATGGGTATACCCTGTTTGTGAATGTGTCAAATTCAGTCTATATGAGCCATAGGGTTAAAGAAAGTATTGCTTCCATTTTTCATTACAAAAAAAAGAAAAAGAAACAAGTGACAGGAATTGTCACAAAACCAGGTTTTCTTTTCGCAATTTTCCTTCGGAAAACCTGGTTAAAAATCAAAAATGCAGAAAACAAGGTTTTTGATGAAAGATCCATCACCTAAAGTTTGATTTCATTTATGTATTTTCCCTAAATAACTACTTTCTGGCTTATGTAGCAATAGAAAAGGTTTCAGTTTTTAATATACCAAACTTTATAATATCATAATTGGAGTTTATGGAGCCTACCATTTTATAGATTCCCTTCTGTTTCTTTTGTTTCCGTGGGTTCATGTCGTACATAATACGGCCCTCCTCCCGTGGAATGATGACATTCTCGTAGCGCTGGCGGCACTGCTTTGGTGAGCGATACACACGACTGCAGCTGTTGACGACATCGGCAACCATGTCCCAGTTTGGCGTGTGAGCCGGGTTCACGATCATCAGGTTCAGCTGAACGTCAAAGAAGTTCTGCACGGCCTGGGGGGACAAGGATTGATGTTACAGTACAAATTTAAGACAGTACACAATGCATTGGTACAGGAATCAAAGAATCTGTCAGGTGTGTAAAATTCCTGAAATCATCACTTGCCAATCCTAATTTCTGAGATCAAGAAAATTTCAAAGAACTGTTTGCACTAGTGTTCATTTGCCATGACAGCCAGGCTATAGAATTTTTCAACCGTCAAAAGGACATTGGATGGTGAAATGTGAACAGCAAAAGTATATGAATCAAATTTCCATGTAGTTAAACTACTAGGTGAAATTGTTATATTGGCACATCTAATATCTTTTAGCAGCTTATACTACTACCATCAGTTCATTATCCCATTTAGTCTTTTATTTTTCATTTCTGGGACAGTCTTGTTTTAACCTATCTTACAAGATTCCTTCCACATTAGCAGAGACAATAAGCAACATTTTTTTAGTTTCAGGTGGCTCTGAAGAACAAAATACTTTTAACTTTTCTGAATGTGTTATGTGGCTCCAACCTGCTGCTATATCCACCAAGGACCTAATCAGTCCGGTACATACCTGCAAGAGCGCCCAGTCCTCGTGTATAAGCCATTCCGGATGGTCCGGTGTCTGCTCCATCATCTGGTTCGGCAGCGGTCTGTACGGCTTCATCTGTCCCAACTTCAACTTCTCTCTGCGTAACTTCAGCAGCTGCGCCGTGGGACGGTCAAACAGGGACCGTGGAACTCTCGGCTGCTCCTCCTTCCGCTGTCTCTGCTTCCGTGCTGTACAAAATTGAAATCCATTATTAGTTACCGTTTACTCAATTCAGAATTCATACAAATAACCGCTCATATAAAATCTGTACTCTTCCCACAATTAATTGACAGACATAAATCTGTTACTGGTGCATTAAAACTGTTATAACTCGGGCCACTTCTCTCCAAGTGTAACTACCCAATATGATTCGTAAATTGATACGTAAATAGAACATCATATTATCTTCTTTTTAAAATATATTTCATGTCCTAATCACAACCATTCCCCCCATCCCCACCCACACACATTCACCTAAGTATTCCATCATTTCTTTGGAAAATCTCTCATACTTTGATGGTTAGTGAAACTTCTGAAGTCCACAATTTTTCCACACACTCAGAACTATATCCCAGACTTTTCCCTGTGTGAACTATTCCATAAACTTCCATATTAATTAAATCTTTACCGTTATTCAACTCAGTCAACATTTCCCATTGATATCACAAACTTTCTAAGCTCAAAGTTCTAACATGTTTTTCAATGTATACTTTAAACAAGTACTTCACAATACATGTACAAAATGTACTACATTACATACTTGTAATGGACTCCACTTTGACCTTCTTTTTCTC
This sequence comes from Solen grandis, assembly GCA_021229015.1. Taxonomy (NCBI): domain Eukaryota; kingdom Metazoa; phylum Mollusca; class Bivalvia; order Adapedonta; family Solenidae; genus Solen; species Solen grandis. The sequence goes on along the minus strand of JAIFHC010000028.1, from coordinate 33,889 downwards.
TTTCTTCACATACACTGGAGGTAGCTGTGTTTCTGGCATCACAGTGGGCTCGTACAGAAAGAACAGGGTCTCATCAATGTACACATCGTTATCGTCGTGTGGCGGCGTTGGTGGTGCCCACACCTGCTCGACACACGGTAAGTTCATACGTGTACTTAGTGGTCTACAACATCTCTGCTCCAGTTCTTTCTTACATGGATGAATTTCATAATCAGGGTTTTCCAATTTTTTATTTTTTATTTTTTTTTATTAGGGTCCACAACTCCATGATAAATTGATAGATTTTACATCACTGGACTGTCAAAAGGACTTGAGTGTTACATAGCAATGGTTAATGATTTAATATACAAATCCCAATGTATAATAAGAGTACAACACAGGTCCTTTGAACATTAAAATCGTAGTTTCAATGGTAACATTGTAACTATACATTTGAACCAGTATTAAACCCCCAACAATTTCTTAACTGGTCATGGCGTTGTTGTACATGTTGCTACCATTTAAGAGACATCGGTGACAAGTGACCACTTTCATCCCACACTTAAGGTAGGTAAGGTTGCTTAAACCTATTCCTCATGAATATTCATTTACAAATTTATGACTTCTTGAATATTAATTGACTGAACTTTTAATATTATATGAAAGAATTTGTCTCGGACTAGAATTTGAACTGCAGTATGACCAAACACAGGAGACACAGATAAGCTGTCTGATCTGGGTCTGCTCTATTTGCCAATGTGTCTATATGAAGTAAAGGATTAAACAATCCAAACCTAGGAACCGTGTGATATACTATTCAAAGTTTGCTAAGCCCCAACAGTACTCATCAAAAAGAAACTTTTCAATCCTTTACTTGGAAGTATCATTTTCGTACTATTGTTATTTAAAGGTAATGAAAATCTTAAGAAAATTAGCTTCTTTTTTTTTGGAATAGGGTCTTTTGATAAGCATCAAGGTTGTCAAAATTTAATAACAAATGATGTTAAAATTCCACAATAACATTTAAAATACAACTCTTAGATACAATTGAAATTTCAGTAAGTGGATGTAAATAGAGTTTTGTGAATTTTAATCCTTTAGAAAACTTTTTTTTTTTTTTTTGTAATCTCAAAATTAAAATCTTGTATTTCAAGATGTTAGCTAGTTAAATCGAAGGTTTGGGTTTGTAAAGGATGGTTGTGAAATTTCAAGAGATATGGACAAATTGAACAGAAGTTATGGCATTTCAAATTCACAGTGTCACATGATATATGGTGCTTAGCAAACTTTAAGAAGTATATAATGATGCAGGGGTATAAGAAAATGCGAATTAAGCTATCAGGTTGTCAAGTGTTAAATGTATACAACTAACTGGAATGGTACATCAACCAAAACAGAACAATCAACAGCAATACTTACTGGCATTTGTTCGTGGTCAGTGTCGGACAGGAATACCTGCAACAGTGTAAGTATCCAGTAAAGCAGAGGTCAACGTGACCAGCACTAGCACTGCCTGGACCCTTCTGCAGTGGGAACCAGCATCCATCAACACATTTTCATAGATAAATGTCTGGGAATTTCAATTACACCTTATAAACACATCACACCTTCATTGCTAGATATGTAGGTCACATGTGTGGTGAAAGAACAAGTGGAGCAGACGCCACTTACTTTTAATCTGTATGAACTAATTTAATGTTAATTGTAAGAATGTGTAAATATATGTCTACTACATGTCATGTAATTTTTTATTTGCAAAATAAAGAAAGGTGGCCCATTTCACTGCATCATACAAACTTGCAACATTTTTGTGAAGAAATAACAAGAATAAAACTTATCTTAAATCATTCTGTAAATAAAATATCCAGGATTTTTTTTTCAAGTCAGTCCAGTGAATCAGGCCCCTGTATGTCCGGACTCAGTATGACACTGGTAACCTAATTATATATCTTCTAATACTGAATTCAGGTATCAACTGATAATTGGTTTTTCATGAATGCTAAAATCAAGGCAGTTTCCCCCAGAAAATAAAGTGGATGCAGTTTACTTGATAAACTCATTTGCTTATTGTTTTTTTTTTCTCATCTCACTTTTAATTTACATATTTAAGCAATATATATAACCACATTTTTAGTTAATTTAGTGCCCTTTTTTCCTCTCACTTTAAGGACTACTTCTGTACTGGTATGTGGTTTTACTCCCAAATACGAATCCCCCAAAACCTGTTATTTAGCAGACTTAGTTACTTTTAAAAACTTATTCCATGAATGTGCTCCCAAATTGACTAGAAATTTGATGTTAATAAAAAAATACTGTTAATTTACAATGTTTCAGTTAAGTTTTTAATTGACCGCGTTTCTGAATCAGTCAGTTTGAAGGTCTTTAAGTTGTGACATTACCAAAATTTATTTCACTATTAGAAAGCATACATTTCCAGTATCCCATACTTGTTGTGTGGGGTCTAGAAAAAAAGATGTAATGTTATGCTTCAAACAATCCAATGTTTTGTAGACAAGAGGTTTATGTGCCATATTTTTTTTTTTATTCCAAATACAGCAAATTTGCAGCATGGTGCATGTGTAGAGGAAGTTAGAAGTTTCATGTAGGTATGATTATATACAATGCTTTACCTTAAATTTAGATGCCAGACATTTGAAAGGCAATCCAGACAGCTTTTATGGTCAATTCAGGTTTTTGTGCCACATTTTGTGAGGCACACGAGACATACTTATAGATAGTTCCTAAACTATCAATCAAGTGTGTTTACATTAACTGGCTTATCCAACCAGTGTAAGTGTGAAGCACATGGTGAACAGTTGATCTACTTTTCACAAAAAGGACATGTGCATTTTGTTTTGATACTGTATGTGAGCACTTGACATAGGTATGAATAGAAACTGTCAAATTATCAATTTGGGGAGGAGTTAAATACAAATTGCGTAACCATCCATTCCCGTTTCAAGCTCGAGAGATAGATGGGTTTCAGATTGAGAGGCAAAGACTTAAATTGATGGAAGATCATAAGCAAGCCCCTGTAGATAGTGAAGGTCTACTCCAGGGATTCAGTGTATGTATGTACAACAGAAAATAACAGGTTTGACAATCTGACAAAAAACTTGACAAACATTTATTACTGAGCGTAAAGTTTGTTCAAAGAATTGACCAAGCGACCTACTTTTTGATCAAAATTCAGATTTATGTAAACTGATTCAAAACTGTATTTATATTCAGAATTCAAAACAAAGCTGACTTTAAAGATTGGACCTTTTTTTTTAACCCAGGTGATTCATGCTCGAGTAAGATGCCATAAGACAAATGTTTTGAACAAGTTTCATGAAGAATGGATTAACTCATGAATTATGTCAAAAAGCAAATTGTTAGTGGCATCTTTTCCACGCAATACTGGATAGTTTTCATCCTTTCTCCCTTACATTATAAGGCTCCACAGCTTAATCATGTAGAACTTGTAGGTAAGAATCCACTTTCTTCTGTATACAACGGCTGTGTGTGTGCACCACTGTTATTTTTTCTTAAATAAATATTTTTCATGCCCCTAAGATTGGGAATGACAAATCAGTACCAAGGGTAGTTAAGCCTTACCATACTTAATTTTTTAACTGGACTTGTCCATTTTCCTTTTTAAACTGTACCATTAATTGTTAAAAGAGGGTGCATGCCAAAATTGTTAACAGTGCAGACCATGATCAGACTTCACAGATGTACAAGATGATCTTGGTCTGCACTGGTTGCAAAGGCAGCCACAAGTGCTTGTCAAGGTTCTCATTCCATTACATCCAAGGTACAGATATTCCTTTCAGTGTTGCAAATGCATGGTTGTTCATTTTTCTTGCATATCTTTCAAATATTTTTGTCTATTAGTTTGCAGATATAATTTTTAAGCAAATACAATTCTAAACATCCCTTAAACAATTTACTATTTATTCCTTTAATTGGCTGTCAGAAAATTCCGGGCAACACGACTTTGATACCCACAAAACCAGAGAAAATCAATTCAGATATGCAAGAAATGTTTAAAAACACATTTATCCTCCACTATCCCAGCCTGAACCAAACATGTTCAGCAAGTTTACATGTACTGTGCAGTACTGTACAACGACCTACAGTTCTGTCTGCATCTCATTTCCTTTGTGTGCTCATTGTCTCTGCAAACCAACATAACAAGGTTTTGGTGAGAGCAAATCTGGACTGAATAAACAAGTAAACAATACCTGGGAACAATTTCAAAGAAAAAGTCAATTTCATTTTTTTTTTTTTTTGTAAGTCTTATTTTTTAGTTAACTCAGTTTTAAATCAGAAACTGGCGGCACAAAGAGAGTGAGATACAAACAGAACTTGTTGACAACATCTCAAAAAGAGATATTGACATTTTTCACCAAAACCTTGCTGGTGTAGCTTCCAATAGAACGTTCACCCATATATTTGTGTATTGCCATTAAAAAAACACCAAATATTTGTTTCCAAGGAAACGCATCAATCTTCACTTTATCCTTTAACAAATTTTACTGGTTCAGCTTATAGTTTTAAATATTTCAAAGAGAACGTTCTATCTGCCTGCAAGTGACCAATGAGAACACTGGAGGGAAACAAAGATGCACACATTCTAGTTCAACTTTTATTTTTTTTTCTTCAAAAAGTGACTTTTTTTTTTTTTTTTTTTACAATTTTGTAACAAAATGTTCAAATATAACAATGCACGTACACCTCAAGTGACATTATAAACAGTACAAAAAGGAACATAAAATTGCATACAAACATCTGTTGGTTTACACTCAGGCAGAGGCAAAGATTCTTTTACCATCCACTAAATCATACAGATTCTAATTTCCTTTCACTTTTGCCATTCTTGTTTACAGCAACAAGAAAGTTAATTTGATTAGAAAAGCACAACATTTCTTTGAAACGATGGCCCAGATCTTTCTTTCAAAACAAGAACTTAGATTTACATCTAAGAAAATTTACCATTCATACAACACAATAATCTCTCTACTCATTTACACAAATTTTTCGATATAACGAGACCCACTTCAAACATCTACTAGCACCATGAATTAGAATTCTTACAGCACTTTATCTTACATTCTAAATGCTTCCATCTCTACCTAATCTTTTATTACCTTTAACTAGCAAATCACGATGTAAAGTGGGAGAAAAAAAAAATAGTGGGGACTAGAACAGAAGGAAAAAAAAAAAAAAAAAAAAAAAAAAAAAATATGGACAACACCTAAATGACATTTAATAAATGAATATCTTTACACAAATTATCACAGTGCCTGGTTTCATTTTCACCATATAAGGCAACCGCCAACCTTCTTCTCACTGATGTGCATCGATCATGAATGATTCATTACAGAAAGAATTATATCTTCACTGAATTACAGTACTACAGTAAAGCATGGCTGGAATGCAATGCTGTTTATCACAATAATCTGTGTCAACCCCCATAAAAATCTAATATCTCAGAACACCCACTCTTTGAAAACTATACTGAAGTAAAACTTTTCAAATATAGGTTGGTTACACAACCAAAAATCTACAAAAAGGCAGACTTGATTAGCCTTAAGAAATTAACAAAATTGTATCGGCATATATTTACATCTGAAAGACATTTTTTAATTAAAAATCCAATGCATTTTTTGTATATCTCCCCAATTTAAATCTCATGCTATTTCTACAATATCTACAGTGCCATTGCTCTTTGGTTCAGGAACATTAGTGTTCTCAAGTTTTTTGACCGGTATGGTCAACGGTGCCTCACCGACTACAGTCGGAATATTTTGCAGGGGAGACTGCGCCGCCACGTTATTATTGAGGGTAACAGTGATAGGACTGGGCAACTGAACACTAGGGCTGTCATTAGGCGTAGGGGCTACTTGTGGAGACTTCTGCTGCTGCTGCAGAGAAGCCCTGCGGGTCCGGATGACCAGGTTCGGGTTAGACCAGGCCTGGACAGCCGGGGGACTAGCAGCAACTGCCAACGCACCAGGCTTATCAGGTTTTGGACTTTGCACAGAAGGCTGCTGGGCAAGAACTGTACCAGGGGCTGCTATGATCTGACTGGGCTTTTGATTTGAAGGACTTTGGGACGGGTTCGCATTGACATTGACGTTTGCATTTGATATTCGTAAAACCCCCTTGGCAGCTATATTCTGTGGTGGTATTGGGGATTTAGGCTTCAAAGCAGGCTTTGCTATGCCTCCTATAGACCCCGAAACAAGAGAATTGACCAGACTTGCTGGAATAGACACACCAGGGGGGAGACCCTTAATGTTGATTGTGGCTACCGGGCTGTCACCCCGAGGTAGTGAGGGAGCAGCAACTTGGGCCTTAACAGCCTGACCTTTGGCCCCTAGAGTTGTAGTGACTGGGCTTCCAGCTCTTAGGTTGGAGGCCGAAACCAGTTTGACAATAGTGGGACTCTGTGACCGGCTGGAAACCCCAAGATTAACGATAGTTGGATGCTGCGATCGGACTGAGGTAGCAGCGGCTTGGTTTGCATTCTGGTTGTTTGCAGCCTGAATGTGGGAGGCCACCAACTTCGCAACCGTTGGATTGACCTTGACCTGAGTAACAGCCGCAGAAGCACTTGTAATCGCTGGAATTTGAGCCTTCATTATATTGGACAAATTTGGAGCCGGAGCTGGCTTGACCTGCTGTTGAGGCTGTTTGATGATTTTACTACTAGCTATGAGGTTGGCTATAGTTTGACCAGAGGTCTTGCGTTGGGGAGTGGGTTGCTGAACACTCTGTGCTGCCCCCGTCTGCTGGACGGAGGTTGGGGCTAACTGGGTGTGCAGCCTAATCTGCTGGGGTGGAGCAAGATGCTGCTGCAAACTGGCCAGCCCCTGGATTGTGTTCAGCTGAGAGAGGGCCAGACCTGGTACTGATGGGATGCAGTTGATGGGGGCAGCTGAAACCATGCGGGGTTGGGAACTGACTGGTGTAATGATTCTGGCAGCAGCAAGCCTGGGGTTGACTAGTTGCTGCGTGCCAGCGATTCTGGCCCCTTGTATGCTTACTGGTGCAGCAGCCCTGGCTAGGTTAGCAACATTGATGGGGGTCCCCTGCAGTGATACTACATTATTTCCTACGACAATGCCTTGTGGAAAACCCTGCATCCCTTGCACCAGGACTACATTCTGATGTGTGGGCTGTAAGGTAGCCTGACTGGAACTGACCATGACCATCTGGCGGCCCTGGGGCGTGTTAACCAACCGGACCGTGTTGCCTGCGAGAGGGTTCTGCTGCAGAAGAGGCTGCTGAGGTATAGTGACTGACCCAAGTGGAGACTGTAGGCCAAACTGCTCAAATATATTGGCTCTATCATGGATGGACCTAACTGGGGAGGCCTGAATCTTCTCAAAAATACTCTCCCTTGGGGACTTAACTGGGGTACCTTGACTGGGCACTGAGCAAGTGATTGAGACTGGGGTGAATGCATTGTGACCAGGTAGAGAGTCAAGCCTAGTGGCTTCTGTTGAACAGGACGGGGCAGCGGCAACAGTACTCGTCTGCACCTTCTGTGGATGGACACCCATCACCTGATCTGGTTTAACCTTTTTAACCCGTTTAACCGGCTTATCAATCTTTTGCAGCAGCCTTTTCCTTACTTGCTTCTTACTCTCTGCCAAAATATCAACACCTGTAATCGTCTCAACATCAACATCCTCACTAGTATCCTCCTCAAGCTTTTTAGGACGTTTTTTCTTAGACAAAGATTTTCCATTTTCTTCCTCATTTGACTCTCCCTGACCCGACTTATTCTTCGACATTTCAAGAATGATTTTAGGGGTTTTATAGACCCAAGGTTTGGGCGACTGGTCCGCTTCTTCCACAGAGCCTATGCTCTGGCGACCTCTACTTTTAGAGGGAGACACTGCCACAGCTTTTGCCTCAGCCGCAGCCCTGCGGGCCTCCAATACCATCATTTTGTTTCGTTTTTTCACCTGCTGATAAGCATCATCACGGCTGTAGGTGTAGAGCATCTCGTCTTCCTCCATCTCGGCCCGCCTCTCTTCCTCCTCCTTCAGCGCCTTAAGACGATTCAACTCCCAATCCTTCTTGGCAGCCTCAATGTCCTCCTATCATTAGACAAAAAGATTTCATTATACATGCCATAGTCCCGAAAGGACCTGATCAATTACACTGTGACAAAATAATAATCAATCCTTCCCGTTAATTTACAGATTATCTCCCCCCCTCCCCCCCGCTTTTTAAAACCAATTCACATAAAACATCCAACACAAGAGCATTCTTTGGAACACATGTGTCACCTGCTGAAGTGCAACGGACGGAAAAGTGATCCCTATGTAACACCTCTACTTACAGCAGGTGACATAACAATAGACCAGAATCACTTAAAAAAAATATGTAGAACTGTATCTTTAAGAAATAAAAGACAAACGTAAAGAAAATATTCAATGAAAGCAATGGCACTACAACCATGTTAACACAACCCGGACCAAACGACTGCACAGCTTACCTCAGCAATCAACAGCTCCTCCTGGTTGACTGGTTCCATCTGCATTTCTGTAAACTGGACTGCGTACCTCTCAATGGGAGTCAGCTGAAAAATAAACACACACAATAATGTCAACAGTTGGAATTGCGTCCAATTCAATCTTATCAACTTTATATACACTTATGTTCTTAACAAATCATGTAGAGGGCTGACCTATAAAATGATCTGATTTGATTTCTTGAGTTTACCATCGCTGTGACAGTATTTCAGTCATACAGCTAATTACAGGTGGAGGAAGACCCTGAATGCACTGAGGCATCTGGGTAGAACCACCGACCTACTGCAAGCCAGCTGGAAGGCTTCCTCACTTGAAAATCCGAATGACCCTGCCGGGATTCTAACTCATGCCATGAGGGCTGAGTAAGTGCTAAAGTCAGCAACTTTACCCTCTCAGTCATGGAGGCCACCACCTATAAAATTATTACATCTGAATCCATTCTATAGGGAAACCATCTCCCTATTGGGTATAAAAGGCATCTGAAAGTAAAGGCAAAACATTTCGTTTGGAAACAAAAGCTCACCAAAACCCAACAATATCAGTAGCCCCCGCCTTCAACCAAAGTGACAAAGCTACCAACCTCATTATGAAGCATGGCTAGCTCTTGTTCAACATGCGACTCCTCATCTCTCTGCTCCGCTTCCTTCTCGTCCCAGGGAATCTTCTCATCAAACTCCGCCAGCTCTGCCTTCTGCTCTGCTTTCACCTGTTCTATTGCCACCACATCTGTTTCATCCTCCGTCTTGGCAAGAGCCTGTTTTCAGTATACAAACAATTCTACTTATTAATACTGACAGACAATGGAGAAGTGATCCACATATGTGTATGTGCCACCTATGCTTACTACAGGTGAAACAAAAATATCAAAGAGAAAGCTCAATGTAATGATCAGATAAAATGTGTAGCTTCTCTACATGTGAGCCACAAATCTGGAAATGTAACCATAAAATGGGGACCACAGTCACATCAAAGTGTGCTGGGTTCGTACAATGGTGTTAATATTGGCCATGGTTTGGAATCTGCAGTTTATTGGTAAAACAGCAGAAAACGAGATAATGGCCTTCAGGGTCAGTTGTTTAAGCTCAAACAATTCAAACAAAAATTAGAATCCAATATTGAGGGGGGTGGGGGTGAGGTGACAGACTAATGATTAAAACAAATATGACTGCCTTTTGGGGACTGAACAGATGGAAAACAATCTGCCAAGTTCGTACAACAGTTTTACTGTTGGCTAGTTTGGAATACTGCAGGGAAGCTTATAGCAGATAACAAGATCATAGCCCTCAACAGAAAACAGAAAACTAAAAAGTAGTTATATTGAGAATGAAGAAAATATGACTGCCTTTTGGGGACAAAACAGACGGTAAACAATCTGCTTAGTTCGTACAACAGTATCAATGTTGGCCAGAGTTTGGAATCTACTACATATTATTATAGCAGATAACGAGATCATGGCCTTCAAGATAGAAGAAAAACAAGAGAAAACCATTCCCCACTTGCATTACCATCGAGACCATTTTGTATCTGAGCAAGTTTTCCACTCGACTCAAAATACCAAGACTTTTCTTTTCTATAAACAAATCAGCAATTATTTTTCAAAACCAGTAAAGTAAAATCATTAATTTCGTGGGGGACCAATTTTTGTCATTTTCGTGGACAGCCTTTCCCATGAATATAAATCCTCATGAATACTTAATTGATCTATCATTTTCCAGGAGATCAATCCATGAATACATGTACCAACGAAATCAACTTATGCACAGATTTCAAGAAATTAAATGTCAGTGAAAATTAATAATTTTACAGTAATCATTTCTATAAACAAATCTACAATCACCTTTTCAAACTCCATTAATGCTGCTTTGTCATCATCCGTCTTCTTCTCCTGTTTTTCCTTATCCTCCTTCATTTGTTTCTTCTCACGCTCCTCTGCCTCCTTCTCCTGTACCAGGGACTCCAGGCCAGATGGCTCAGTGAACAATTCACTGATAGCATTCTGAAATAAAAACACATCCTCAACTGCACTCATGACCTTGGACAATAACATTCTCATATCATTGCCTGCAAGCACTAACCAAATTTTCTAAATTCTTACATAAACAGGCAAGATATGCACAGGCCCAGACGGAAATTGTCCTATTTCTATATGAAAGATTGGTTTATGCCAAATATGTTATCCGCTATAATACTTTACTTACTTACTATTATATCTTTTCTTTCACATTTTCAAACCAGACCTCAATTTCTCTTGCCAGAACTCTTTGTGCTAGTGCAACTTCGATCACTCTTTTAAAGTTGCCATTTTACTAATTCCATAAACTGAAACTGTCAAGTTACCTATAAACAATATCTTCGTGTGATCCAACGACCACAAACTCAATTCACGGACAGAGCCATGTATGTTAGGAACCAGACTCACCTGCTTGAAGAAGGCTGTGGTGAAGTTGCCCCCTTCAATAGCCATATCTCCCAACATTCTCTTCTGGTTCGCTTTCTTTAGAATGTTTTCCTCCACTGTCTTTTCACTAACCAACCTGAAATCACAAATGTCAGTATTAACCATGATGATAAAACATTTCACATTCCTACAAACATTTACGAGACAGAAAAATTTGTTCCAATAAAATATATATAGTGATAATGATCAAACCTGTGTAATGGTCTGGAGTTAACTACCTAACTGAAGGACTAAATGAAAGACAAGACAGACCACAAATCTGACTCATAAGCACCCTTTTAGTTTTGCTAATTAGGATTTAATCTTTTCTAACCTAAGTTCATAAAAACAAAATATTTGGGTGCCCACTGAGATTCAACACTGTGGATACTAGAGGTGTAACAATAAGTCGACTTATCGATTTATCGCGATCTATGCAGCCCCGATGGTAATAAATCGATACGAAACTCATCCATCGATAACTATCGCGATAGTTCAGTCAACAATCGATAGTTTTATTATAATATTCGTTGAAAATGTTTGTTGACATGCCATGATTGCGTAATAGTCACGGGGCACTGAAACATTTTTACAAGCCCCCAGGCGACACAGCATTAATTACAAGCTAGAGGGGGATAGGGTATTACTCGAATGCGATATCAATGTCCCGTAGTGAAAAAATGGCGGGTCGCGGAAAAGCAGACGACGACTTCGTCATAGTGGCTAATAAAAAAGCCAAATCAAAAGTGTGGGGGAGTTTCGGCTATATTCAAAAAGGCGAAGTGATGGACGAAAACCGGGTCGGCTGCAAAATATGCCGGACAGTACTTAAATACAGTGGGAACACGACAAATTTGCATGTTTGTTAGTTTCCGTGCCCCTGACTTTTTAGCCTACTGTCGGATATTAACTGCGCTTTTGTTACTTTCAGTTTCTTATTAACACTGGAATAAATTTCGGACCTTGTATAAATAAAGCATAAAATGCTTTGTAGACCACATCCTGTTTATTTTATGCCAAATAACATCAATATATTTATTTTCGGTCTGGGTGGTTTCAATTTGGTCCGCGCGCTTACTATAAATAGCATGTCACGTTCGCAAATTTCACCGAAAAAAATGTGTTGTCTGAACTTATTTCATTTATTCAAAACAGATAAATATGGATTTTATTTCGCTAATGTGTACCATTTGGCATAAAGTTAACTTTATAGATCTCATACCAGATAGATATTAAAATTAAAGTAATAAGAAGAAGAAAAACAAGAGGCCCATAGGGCCTAAAATCGCTCACCTGAGTACCACTGCTCTATATGCAACCTAGTATACATGTATCATACTGATATACATGTTTCTCAGGAACTTGACAGTTTTTCTTACCCATTTTAGCAATAGTATGGAAAAAAACAGTGATCATGAGATTTCAGTGTGGTACTGCTGATTGAAAATGGACAAAAAGAGAGATGGTCCTTAACCTTTTCCCTCATAAAAACTCATTTTGACATAAATCCTGATCTGCAGAAAGCCCCACTTAAACCTTTCCAAATTTAATTGTAAAATCCCCATCCCCAGACCACTAAGGAGCAGCAAACAGCATAAAACCTGATCAGCCTGCGAGTAACAGTTGGACTTGCAGGCTGATTAGGTTTTATGCTACTCACATAGGTACATATATTTTATAGATCTCTATGAGGAAAAGGGTTAATTATTAAGAAATAAGTTGCAATTTATTACAAAGTGTTTTTAATCATTCGTTTGTGGTTTTTAAGAGGTGTTTGGTAATCCCTGTGTACTGGAACACTGACATGAACCAAAGTAAAGGCAGACAATCTGCATATTCACCCCCCCCCCTCCCACATTCACTTTAATGATGATGTTGATGCTGCTGCTGATTTAGGATAGTATCAATAACCCTTATATCTCTATCAGGTGGCTTTGTGTAAAACTAGCCTAGTATCTCATATACATAGTAGCAGGTTATGTAGTTTTTGCACTAACTCAGTGGGGCAACACAGTCCAGAAAAATGTGACCTCTGCCAGTAGGTCAGACTAAGCTATAGGAATGGTATTTGTGGTAATGTTATCTTCTCCACCTCTGCATATGTAGTGGAATCACCCAAATGACCTATCAGACTAGTGGACAATCTCATCTAAGGGTACAATTTATTTTTTTGTTTCTAGCTGGTTTTCTCTCTCTCTCTCTCTGTTAGACTTCTCTCTCTTTAATAAGTGGCCTTGTAATTTAATGTAACTTTTTGCATTTTATTAAGCTACCAAGACATATTTCTTGTTTTGTTTATGAGCTGATGCATTCTTTTTATGCATAAATGTAACAAAATATCACACTTAAAAATATTCAACTTCTGTAAATCTGATCTGTAAAGGATCAACTTTTGGAGAGGTATCCTGAACTGCAGAAAAGAGGCCCATGATGGCCCTAAATTGCTCATCTGAGATAAATAGGTTGACCCAAGGAACATCTGTACCAATTTATTTTAAAATCTGGCCAGTAGTTTTGAAGCAGATGATTTTTAAAGTTTTCATATTTTTTTCTTTTTGTTGCCATGGCAACCAGAGTTCTTTATGGATCAAGTTTATTTTAGGAACTTTTTTGAAGGTTGACCCAAGGATCATTCCTGCCAAGTTTAATCAAATTCTGTCCAGTGGTTTCAGAGGAGATGTTGTTTAAAGGTTTCTCTATATACATATAAGGCAAATAAGCCCCGCCCCTGGCGGCCATGTTTTTTTACGGATCGGAATAATTTTAGCAACTTTGGTAGAGGTTGACCCAAGGAACATCTGTACCAATTTATTTTAAAATCTGGCCAGTAGTTTTGAAGAAGATGATTTTTAAAGTTTTCATTTTTTTTTCTTTTTGTTGCCATGGCAACCAGAGTTCTACATGGATCAAGTTTATTTTAGCAACTTTTGTGAAGGTTGGCCCAAGGATCATCCCTGCCAAGTTTAATCAAATTCTGTCTAGTGGTTTCAGAGGAGATGTTGTTTAAAGGTTTCTCTATATACATATAAGGCAAATAAGCCCCGCCCCTGGCGGCCATGTTTTTTTACGGATCGGAATAATTTTAGCAACTTTGGTAGAGGTTGACCCAAGGAACATCTGTACCAAATTATTTTGAAATCTGGCCAGTAGTTTTGAAGGAGATGATTTTTAAAGTTTTCAAATTATTTTTCTTTTTGTTGCCATGGCAACCAGAGTTCTTCATGGATCAACTTTATTTTAGCAACTTTTGTAGAGCCTCACCCAAGGAACATTCCTGCCAAGTTTCATTAAATTCTGTCCAGCGGTTTCAGAGGAGATGTCGTTTAAAGCAAATTGTTGACGACGGACGACGCACGACGACGGACGCCGGACGAAGGGCGATCACAAAAGCTCACCTTGAGCACTTTGTGCTCAGGTGAGCTAAAAACCCAACTAGATTCTGTTCATTCTAATATTTTGATTACTGCAAGGAAACAGACGCAGTAAGTGAATGATTCAGTATTCTACAGTTACGTATATAGAACTACTTTCTATTTGTAATATGATGGGTTAGTCATACATATGAAATAATTTCAATACTTTTACTGAAATAAAACATTTACAGTCATGTAATGTAAGTACTACAACATGGTCACTGTCTTTTGTCAACATTAACAACCGATTTTAATCACAAACGTAAGTTTAATATTCTTGCATAAATGCATTAGATAATAATTATAGTGATAATAAAATACATATTTGCTTAAAGCTGATATAAGTGTATATTCTGAAACCATGAATCTGTAATGCTTGATGTTTCAAATTTCTGAATAATCCCCCAAGACTGAAGCATTATATATATAAACTATCGCAATGGTATCGTGATAGTAGTTGATTATTACAATTGTATCGCAATAGTGATTTCAACTATCGTGATACTATCGTGATAGTCTTTTCAGTGGCAATAGTCACCTCTAGTGGATACTATTGAATTCTTTGACTATGTACATCTTACAGAGAATCCCTACAATTTTGGAGGTACTTTGCAAATTATGGGGGTTAAAAACCCTCTATAGGGGAAAATTGGGCACGCTGGAACAATGATTCCCTGTATTACCTGTAGATGTGCACGTCCCGAGTCTGGCCAATACGATGACACCGATCCTGGGCCTGAGCGTCCATGGTGGGGTTCCAGTCACTGTCGTAGAATATAACAGTGTCCGCTCCCGTCAGATTTACTCCAATACCACCGGATCTCGTTGACAGGATGAAGCAGAAAATGCGGCGGTCAGCATTAAACCGGTCCATGAGTAACTGAAAGGGAGGGGAGGGAGGGGAAAAATTGAAAAAATGTTTTCTTTCAGAAACTATTAGTCGACATTATCTAATATAGAACAATCTTTAGTAGTACAGGACTCATAAATGGCTTTCAAGTTATCGTGAATCCAGATTTCTGGACATCAAGACAGAAAGAGGGCAAACCTATAGTCCCCTCCGGTGTACACACCGCTAGGGGACTAAAAAGATATTTCACCTCTTTTCCTCGACAAATATAAAAGCTAATACATCAATATTCACAAGAACACAACCTATCCAACATTTCCCAACAATACACAAATTTTCCCTTCTTTAGGAACCTCTTATTCATGTTAGAGAGACACTAACCTGTCTTTGTTCCACACGTGTAGTACCATCCAGACGAAGGTACCGGTGACCATGGTAGTTGAGGAATGCCTCTAGTATGTCCAGCATACGAGTCATCTGGGTGAAGATCAACACACGGTGGTCCCCGCTCTTCAACCGTCGCAACAAGACGTCAAGTGTCTGTAGCTTTCCTGCACAGAACACGATAGGAAATATAACAGCCAGTCTTAAACAGGTTATTCCACAATTTAATGGTTCACTTAAAAAGTAAACAAGATTACAGGTAAATAAAAGTTTCAGACTTATTTCAAATGAAATTATCATATCACATTTCCTTATATCTAGTTAAAAGAAGTTTTGTCTGCTAAATCTGCCATTGTTGGAGGTGTTTCAGGGTTTTTGCTTGATATTATCAAATGGGGGACAATTGTCCCCTTTATACATTGATAAAGAGACAATATTGATCTATTTGGGGGTCATTTATGAAATTTGAGGGTCAAAATGGGCAATTCTGTGTGCCAGGGAAAACCCTGGTGTTTCAAGTTACAAATAGACCACAAGTGTCAATACACGACAGTGAGCCGTTTAATATCCCCCTTTAACTTGGACATCTTCAACCTAATATACACATATCAAGTTGAGCGTTTATCCCTCTTCTAATTTAACATTTTATTTCCTCCAAATAACAAGAATTATCTCTTAAGATTATAAATACCCCCCAGATATCACTGTCACTGTTATGGTTACCATGTCAGACAGTCTTGAGTAATATAACAGAGGCCCATAACTCATTCAAAATCAAGCAAATCATGACATGCCAAAAATATGCCCAACTAAGCTTGGTATTTAGTCTTTTAAAGTTTCATCAATATCTGACTAAAAGTAGCTGAGAAATAGGATGGACAAATCTCATCTACCGACGGACGGACTGACAGAAGTGACACCATTATAGCCCCCCATTTTCTTTCTTATCTAGGGGTATGATAGTGACACCCTTGATGGACTCGATTTTTTTTTCAGGCAAGGATAATGAGGCCACCTACCACAGTCATACTGGATGAGCCGAAGCTCTGGAAACTGGACAGTCATGCGTGTGGAGATGGTATGGTAGTTTGCAGCCTTGTGTGAGAGATGGGAGCGCAGCATGTGATCTCGGTATACCTCGTCCTGCCTGTACCCCGGGGGTGGATGGGACACATGCATCTGTAGCGGGGGCATCTGGACAGCTGGCGTAGCAAACACAAACCTGAAAAAAAATGGAAACGGTCACATTAAATGTACTGCATCTTAGAGGATCAATTCATAATACAAGTAGATAATGTCCAAGTATTATATGGTGGTTTCTGACTTGCAGATTTAAGGTTGATAAAAAAATTCAATCATGAGTTTTTCTTGGGAGTACAGGGCCTTTTATCAGGACCAAAGGCCAGAGTTAATCATGATAACTATAATTTATTCAACTATTAAAGCATACAACAGGAATGTCCAATTCCAATGAAAACCAAAAGGTCAAGTTGACAGATTGGTGGTGTAGGAATGGATTTTATATTTGAGTTCACTAGCACCAATGAACTACAAAATTCACTGGTGACTCTGTGACTCAACATTTCCTTCCAAGCAATGCCCCATACTTCATTTATGTTCACAGTATTTACTGATTATGAAGAACTGTATTAACAATACTGAGGATTATGGATCACACCAGAATATTGCCAACAAGATTATAACAAAAGACAATAACATAATACTCCGAGACTGTAAATGCTACAAAATGTTGTTTGTAAGAAATTTTTCTAGCTACATTTTGTCCTAGCATCATTATCCTAGCAAGACCATAGAAATCAATTTAGTGGAGTGACCTAGAGTTTTAATGCGAGTTCACTTCCTCCAGTGAGTCACTTAAAAAAACAAGCGACTCTGTAACTAAACTTGTAAACTGCCCAACTTAAAAGACAGCATTCAGCGGGCTATTTATTTTTTCCACTGTTCAAGTGTCCATTTGATAAAATTAAAATTAAGACAAAAATGTACAATTCCAATGAAAACCAAAAGGTCAAGTCAACCAGATTGGTGGTGTAGGAATGGATTTTATATTTGAGTTCACTAGCACCAATGAACTACAAAATACACTGGTGACTCTGTGACTCAACATTTCCCTCAAAGCAATGCCCCATACTTCATTTATGTTCACAGATTTACTGAATAACTGTTGAGGATTTATGGATCATACCAGAACATTGCCCAACAAGATTTATTCTAATACTTTTGAGTATACTTAACGACTGTAAATGCTACAAATAACAATAAGCAAGTTTGTAAGCATTTTTCTATTTCATTTTAATGATGTACATTTTGTCCAAGCATCATTATACTAGTGAGAACTAGCACCCATGAGTCGCATAAAACACAGGCGATTTAACTTAAAAATTGTCCATCTTAAGACAGAGCATTCTGTCAATTATTACTTTTCCACTGTTTAAAGCATCCATATGCTTAAATCATGATAAAATTATTGAAAGACTGTCCAACCCCAATGAAAACCAATAGGTCAAGTCAACCAGATTGGTGGTGTAGGAATGGATTTTATATTTGAGTTCACTAGCACCAATGAACTACAAAATTCACTGGTGACTCTGTGACTCAGCATCCCTTGGCCAACAAGGCCCCATACTTCCTTTATGCTTACAGTATATATTTTAACTTATTCACTTAACTTTGGTTTGGAAACAAGTTCTTACAACTTTACTGATCCCTTTACCGATTCCTGGTTTCAAATGCATAATTATTAGACCCAGCCATATTTGTAATTACTCAACCACAGCTCCTTAGAATATTTAACCAAAGTATAGTTTTGACCAGATATTCTGAGCACTCCCAATCTGAAGTTTCTATATTAAAACCCAGACTTTGCCAAACCGCAACAAAAAAGACTTTTCGTAAACTGGACAATGCAAATCATTCAAACCTAGCCCAACATCACTTTGCAAAGCTGGTGTATAATCATTCATAAAATGTTGTAATGTTAAGCACACCTCCTTTTGGATCATCCTCAATATCATGGAATTGAACCAAACCACCACCTTGTTCTTAGATTTCTACCTTTGTTACAACAAACAGCCCACGGTCTGCTTACCTTTCTAGGACGTCCTGTAGCTCAGCCAGATATTGTTCAGGAGTATGACAAATGTCTGAAAGCACTTTGGTTTGATTCCACACGTATTTTGGATGATGATTTGGACACAGTTTAGCACAATGACAATGTATATGGCCGTAACCATTCCACAGGTCTGTGTCACGAGTTCTGTAAGATTTACTGGAGTAAGGGTCCTTGAATATGTTGATAGCATCACACAAGTCCTGCCCATAAACGGGCTTCACTTCACAATGCTGCTGATTGGTATTGGCTATAAACCGAAGTCTCTCCTTCCTCCTGGCCTGTTGCTTGTCATACAGTGGCTCCTACAGCACACAGAAAATGCCTTTAAAAATTCTGCTAAAAGTTCCCAAAATGTCATAAATATGACCAAAGGCAAATAAATCAAACATCACAGAACATAATTCACAGCTTGAAAAAAAAAGAAAAAGAAAAAAAAAAGTCTAAGTTCCTGTGCTGCACGGTATCTCCTTTTCTTATACCTTGATTCTCTATACAGCAATTGATATTGGTTTAGTCCTCATGTGCCTGGATCAAGCCAAGGCCTGTAAAAATACCTTGGTTATCTTATCATTAATTTGAGTCTGTATATATTAAAAATCTTAGTTTTATATGCACATAAGTATTTAGGCATGCTCAAAAACTTTATTTCGACAATTGTTACCTACTGCTTTCTACCTTCTTTGAATATTGCTTTAGATGCCATCATATATCAGTCATAATGCTAATTGGTCTCAAACAATTCTTAATCAGTTTCTTTCACCCAAATACTATCTGAAATAACAATTTGACCCCCCCCCCCCCATCTTCTTTTACCTAGAGATTCTCCCAAATACACATGTAGTACTTACTATGAAGAAAGGGTCAGTTTTCTGGAACTGTTTCTTCTCCCTTTCCCAGTGTTTCAACAGCTTGGAGGAATATGTCACCCTGGTGCAGGAGCCTCCTGATGAAGACACAACAGGTGTCGAGCTTTTTGAAGAAGATGCTGAAATTAAAACCAGGGTTTTCTCTATAACAAAATTCATCAACTACCTTTATCATCTGACAATTACAAATTGTATTTCACCAGTAAAATAACGAGTCATGAAATTTTTAACAAAAGTAAAAAGAAAATCTGTTCAACAAGACAATCAATAGCTGGAGACAAGAAAATACTTCTCCATTCCTACCTGTAGTAAATGCAGTCCCATCTCCGTTACTCTGAGTGTGGGAGGTAGCCAGTGGGGACACGCGCATCACAGGTTTGGTCTGGGCGCCCGAGGCCGTGGGGAGCTGAACCACTGGGGTGCCTCCGGACTGCTGTATCCCAGGCGACATCTTCACCTGCGACACCGTGGTCGACACTACAGTTTTGGTGCTGGAGCTGGCCATCGTCACAGTGGGAGAACCATTCACTGTTAAAAAGCAATACTTACTCTTAGCACGTTCTTTATAATGTCAATTACAGGGCTCAAATTTAATATTTTTTTCCCACTCGCATTTTTTTGCAAGTGGTTTAAAACATGCTAACTTTTTCTTTCTACTCGCATTTTGCCGAAAATGCGAGTGTTAATTTTGAGCCCGGACTCTATTTCAAGATTGACAACCAACTCTTTTTCCTATTTCTTCACTGTCTTTATCGCCAGCGCGTTAGATCTATGTGCTTTCTTCCGTTTTTTCGATTTCAGATTCTGTGAAAAATTCATTGACATCACAAGATGTAATAAAAAAAAACCTGGATATCTTTCATTTTGATGATTAAAATCAGCATTGGAGGCGTTTCAATTGGAAACAGGGACTAGTGTAAACAAGCGACCATGATGACCCTGAATCGCTCACCTGATTATAAATGAGCAACATATGCTGGATTTTTCATATTGACCTACTTTTTGACCCCCCCATGATCCACTTTCAAGCTTGTCCAAGATTTTATGGAAACAGACATTCTGACCAAGTTTCATGAAAATTGGGCCAAAAATGTGGCCACTAGAGTGTTAACAAGGTTTTCCTAAGAATTGACCTCATTACCTGCTTTTTGACCCCACATGACCTAAATTTGAACTTGTCCAAGACTTTATGAAAACAAAACATTCTGACCAAGTTTCATGAAGATTGGGCCAAAAATGTGGCCTCTAGAGTGTTAACAAGGTTATTCTAAGATCAGATTTTATGGAGACAAACATTCTGACCAAGTTTCATGAAGATTGGGCCAAAAATATGGCCTCTAGAGTGTTAACAAGCCAAATTGTTGATGACGCACGACGGATGAAGGGCGATCACAAAAGCTCACCTTGAGCACAACCCTTGAGCACGTTGTGCTCAGGTGAGCTAAAAAGGCTTCCAAGGTCATTACGAGGGTGTGAAAACTTTTATTGATTGAAAATTAAATTGATATTGTAATTTTAAACTTTAATAATTGGAATCACAATAAGAAAATAAAGTGGTATCAATATTCATTAGGGGAAATATTAATTGAAAGCAGCAGATGTTTTAACATATATGTGTTCATGTGTTGTGTAACTAGTCGACAGACCGGACCCACGTTAGATACAAGTCATACAACAATTAACTGGTGTAAAGTTTGCTTTTGATATTAAAAACAAGCTAGGATTGTTTAGTTTTGATGATGCTATTGATTATGTATCTCATTTAGACTTGCTAAAGAAAATGTTTAAGCTAAAATTTTCACTCGCAAAAAAATGCTAGTGGTTTAAAATGTAACTTGCCGAAATGCGAGTGTTAACTTTGAGCCCTGAATTAGGCAATCACACCAGAGTGCTAGACAAGCTGTAATAAATGAATTGATTTCAATTCAAACTCTTGATGGCTTCTGGGTTGGACCAGTACTTTACACCTTAAAAGGCCATGATAAATCCTCCTCTCAACTTAGGTTTGAGCTCACATCCTTCGGATCTGCAGTCCAGTATGTTACTACTGTACCACAATACCCTTACACTGGATCTAAATTCATAGCATGTCACAACAGTTATTTAGAAGAACTTATATTCAAACTTTATAAATTACACAAGAGATCACTGTATTAATATAGGTCTTGTGAACTGAAAAGGCTTTCTACTGAGAGGTGCAAGCCCTGTAGCAGTAGGTGTACTCACCTACAACAGTGGAGGAGACGGCACTACAAGTAGGCGTGGAGGTCGCGATGAGGTGCTGCCCTGTCGAGGTCTGCACTATCTGGATAAACCCTGAAACACCAACACTGACTGTCAGCACATGCACCTTTTTCATTCATTCACTCAGCATCTCACATTGTTGAATTTCTCTTCAGAAAAGTGACACTCAACATAATTTTTATGTCCGCCCGTCACTTGTTTATCATCATTAGATGTTTATGATTTGATACTAGTAACTACTGACTGATGTGTCCATAAAATCTTGTTAATCCCAAGCAGTTTGGGTTTAGTCCATTCCTACTCTTCGTAAGAAATTAATGGGTTGATACACGTGATCATTGAATCCAAAACTGCTTGATTTTGTTTATCTATCTTCAGAAAGTGACACTCAACATGATTTTTATGTCCGCCCGTCACTTGTTTATCCTCATCAGAAATTAGTTGTTAATGCTCATTAAAAATTAGGTTTATTTTACCAATCAATTTTGTCCCTAATAGCTCTGGTTTTGAATTTTTTCTCTTCAGAAAAGTGACATTCAACACAATTTTTATGTCCGCCCGTCACTTGTTTATCCTCATCAGAATTAGTTGTTATCCTCATTAAAAATTAGGTTTATTTTACCAATCAAATTTTCCCTAAAAGCTCTGGTTTTGTATACTTCTCTTCAGAAAAGTGACATTCAACACAATTCTTATGTCCGCCCGTCACTTGCTTATCCTCATCAGAAATTATTAATTTAATTTACCAATCAATTTAACAATCCCTAAAAGCAGGTCCTTTTCATTAAGCAAACTTGCACATTCAACATATTTAGCAGACACCTGTGCTCAGTGGCCAATTTTCTCTGTTCACTTTACTTCATAAACTGACCCCTAAAACGCTCGTCTACATACTGATACTCTTCATGAAAAAAACACCAAACCTGAGTTTAGTAACCAAATTTTCACCAAACATGACAAAGATTAAAAAAGGCAAGATCTTGTGAAAAGGACATTTTCAGCTGGTGGAAATATTGTAAAAGATACATAAACTGGGTAAAATCACCCCCAACCCCTATATTTAGACCAATTTTACCAATCTGTTAACCCAGTATGACCTATATGTGATAAGGCTTAAGCCCTACTCTACAATTGAAAACAAAGTAGTGGTCTTACCAGGCAGCTGTGAAAGCTGGTCTGACGGCACCACAAGTCTGGTTCCCTGGTCCGTGTGTTGGATCTGCACTGTGATGGGCTGGGAGCTGGCAGGGGGTGTAGGCTGGGACAAAGCACTCACTGTAGAGGCAGCTGTAGGGAAATAGAATTGTTTTAATAAAAAAACATTACAGCATCAGAATAAGCTAAGATCAGTATATTTTCTAAAGTGTCTACAACCTAAATCTTACACAATATTTTCAATCAAATTCAATTTAAAAGCAGATGTTGAATCTCCTCTACTAAAGTTTTCTACAGGCAAACATCCAGTAAGCGTACCACAGTATCTAGTCTGTGAGCACTCACCTGGGGCCGTTGTGTGTGGAGAAACTGTAGCCTGTAAAGGGGGCTGGGCAGTTCCTGCCACAGGGGTGCCGGCTGAGGACGCTGAAGCCTTTATCACAGGTAGCGGGGATGCTGATCGACTATGCACAGCAGGCGATGCTCTCCCAGACTGAAATAAATATGAAATAGGCATATATTGTCTACAGACCACTGACATCTTTACATCCAATAATGTCAAAATTATTATACCCAGAATCCTAAATGGTCTTTAATAATATCAGTACATTTTTCCCCCCAAGAAAAGTAACAGTTTTTATTGTAAGTATCAAGAAAAAGAATTTATCAAGTTATAATAATTAATCAAAGTTTATATACTTATAAGAGATATTGCTGATGGCAAGTGAATAATTCAAAACCTGGTATGTATAAAGCAATTTACCTGTATTGCTGGAGACACACAACGTATGGAGTTTGTCTTCAGTTTACCAGGTTGGGGGCGTGGAGGGGGCGGCGGTTCTATGTCGATTTCCTCTATCAGCTTCCGTGGGGTCTGCAACTTGCGCACCCTGTGGGCAATAAAGGCTGGCAAGTCCCGCTCCATCTCGGCTAAACCTGGGTACCGGTGTAGGTCGATTTTCTGAAATGTTGAGGGTTTATTTTAAATTCATTAGGCTGGAATTTAAAACACTGCACTGGACAGAAATTAAACATCACATATTTAATTGGACAGAAACAGGGTTCCATTGCATACCTAAGGTAATCCATCCACCATTAAATTATGATCATGGTCCTTCAAATGCTTGAAAAGATTTTGGTGCAGACCCAAGCTCTTTTAAGTCTATTAAATTCCTACAGTTCACAATTTAATGATGAATTACCTTATGAAATTTCACATGCACCAAGGAGTTTTGAAGAAAACTAAGAAAGTGATAAATACCCTTGCAAGACTGCCTTGACTTAACAAAAGATAATTTGATATAAAGATAATAAACTCTTTGCAAAATAGGACGACTAAACAATGCATCATTTCTACATAGGCTCCCAGTATACATAATTAATCTTGGATATATTGAAATAGTGTAAAATACAGACAGTGTACTAGTGTTATAGGCCTAAATAACCTTGATTTCATTTATGCAATGACCTTACACAAATATTTAGGGCAAGGAATACACAAAGTAAAATGAAAACATTCAGTGCATCTCCCTGTAATTCCTTACCTCCAGTGGATCATAATGCAAGACCTTCAGTACATCGGAGGCAGTGTGGTAGCGAATTCCCTCCATCTGCAGGGGGGACACAATGGGTCGCGGGTCAAACAGGCTCGGATGGTTGCACACTTTCCGAAGCTGCATAAGGATGTTAATCACGCTCATAAAATGTCCCGTTGCCAGAGTCTCTTTCGTCCTGAAAACAAATACATTAATTTTTGTCTAACAGTTTTTGCATAATACTTTTCAAAACCTCAAAATTATCAGAACAAAATACTTATTTCATATTGTGGTAAAACTTGTGTATGTATCTAACCATGCGACTGACTATAGCTTGCTATATTCAGTGTCTATAGCCGAATATTTATTTTCGAGGGACTTGAGGCAATCCTGTCCAGCAAGACAGGACTACATTGGAGTAGAGCCCTCGGAACGACAAAACAATTTCAGTCTGGAACCTGCATATTGCTATCAAAAAACCATATCCCTGATAATGCTGATCTGTTACAGCTTTCTGCACCAAATGGATGATTCAGGAGTTTGTTTTCTGAGAATTCTCACATGGTATGTCACTGTTCTAACATTCATGCTATCAATTCTCATATTCCCTTCAAAGAAGCCATACCCAAGTTGCAACAATAGTAGAAGTTAGTAGTAGTGGTTGTAGCAGTACTACCAGTAGTGAGATTTGAGGGTTTTCTAAATGCAGACGCTGTGGGTTTATCAACTCTTTCTTTGCAATCAGTTCATGTTTTACAGTTATGTATCGAACCATGCGACTGACTACAGCGGGCTATATTCAGTGTCTATGGCCGAACCTTTCTTTTCCGAGGGACTTCTGACAGTCCTGTCCAGCAAAACAGGCCTGCACTAGAAAAAGAGCCCTCGGAATGAAAAAAAAACTAATTTCAGTCTGGAATCTTCATTATCAACAAGAGTGTTCAGTGGAACACATGACACCTGCTGAAGCGTGACAGAAAAAGTGACGGACAGACGTATGGCCAGATTGGAGTTAGGGGCCATTCTTTTGTTTTTTTTGCCATGGCCCCTTTCTTTTGGTACAGAATAAAGTCTGTTCTCTTATTGCCATGGCCCCTTTTCTATTGGTACAGAATAAAATCTGTTCTCTATTGTTCTGTGTACAGTTTGATGGCCCCTTACTCCAATCTGACTGCACAGACAGATAGATGACGGAAAAGTGATCCCTGTGTGTCACCACTGCCTACAGCAGGTGACACAAAAACCATATCCCTGAGAATGCTGATCTTGTACAGCTTCCTGCACAAGATGGATGATTCAGGCGTTTGTTTTCTGAGAATTCTCACACAGTATATCACTGTTCAAACACCCATGCTATCAATTCTCATTCTAAAGTGTCACTAAATGTTACAATGAAAATCTTTCATACTTCGTTCAGAGAGATTTGAGAAAGCATGAAAAAAACCTTTACATTTCATCATCTGAAGGCAGCCTACAAAATTAATGTGATTAAGGAGGGTGAGGAATACTCCTGCTACACAGCTTCGACTCTACAATAAAAGATATTGATTATTTTGAAAAGCAAGATGTGTTGTGACACTGTACACTATTCCCACCATATACAGACCCAACTTCACTTCAGCAAATATTACAACCCAAGACTGTCCCTGAGAATGCTGATCCCGTACAGCTTCCTGCACAAGATGGATGATTCAGGCGTTTGTTTTCTGAGAATTCTCACACAGTATGTCACTTGTCCAACATCCATGCTATCAATTCTCACATTCCCTTTGAACATTCATACAATGTTCCCTATACAAGAGAGAGTTTCAGTGAGACAGCATAAAACAACCAGTTCAATCAATAAATCAGTGGCTCTATACTGCTTTGTTGATATATAACAAAGTATTTAAAATGTGCGTCTTTTGACGATACTTACTTTCCTTGGGCCATGAACTCGTCATACAAGAATCGCTGGCGTTTTGATAAGTGACACATCACAATGTGCTCGTATTTCTTAGGCATTTGCTTCTCCACATCGTCTTTCAGTCTCCGCAGAATGAAAGGCCTTAGCACCTGAACAAATTGCAACAAGTAGAGATTAACCTATAAATGTTTAGATTAACAGAACGTTTGAAGATACTATCATGACAATATACGAACCGAAGCTATCAAACTGATAGCCCTCATTTTACATTAAATTGTTCACACTTTCCTGCTGTTAAAGCATTATCTTTCAATCTTCTGAGCTACAAACCTAACTGTACAAGGAATGTGAACAAAATGTTTCTGTCTGTACTTTTCCAAGACAAACCAACAATGTCTTAGATGGTAATGAAACAGAATGATTTTTTATGAGAATTATAACACAGCTTATCACTTATCTAATGGCTATGCTCTCAACTCTCACATATTCAAGTTTGTTTATTGGGTTAAATTTTATAGTATTTCAGTCACTGTCTACTTGAAACAGATATGGTGCTGCCACACTGCAGTATCACGAGGTAGGCATATGGCATGATACCATAGCTAGTCGCATTATACGGACAACAGGCCAACCAGTCCTGAAACTACCCTTTTATGTTGAGAGCCAAGCAAGGGAGTTATACCAATACCATTTCTTAAGAATTTATGTAGGATCAAACACAGAAACTCCCGACTCCTGGGAAGACACTAACCACACAACTACTGGTCACAAGTTCATGTCATAACAGCAAATCAATGAAGAAGTTCTTAGCCAGACAGGACAAAATGCTTACTGTGTAAGAATGTGTAAATGTTTCTGTCTGTACTTTTCCAAGACAAACCAACAATGTCTTAGATGGTAATGAAACAGAACAATTTTTTTATGAGAATTATAACACAGTCCACCACTGCTCTAATGTCTATGCTCTCAATTCTCATAAGTTTAGTCACAAAATTGGGAAATCAATGGATGATTATCATCATTTTTTTTAAACATATTTGCCCACCTTCAACATGTTCATCATGGGAAACTAAGAAAAAAACATTTCTAGCAAGTTGGACAGCATGAATCTAAATTATAAACTGAAGCCTGCATGGAAGATAGAGGTCAGATTCCATCCAATGCATACCTTGTGAAGCCTTCGGATGAGGTTTTCATTATGCTCCAAGCTACCCTCTGCCATGCCAGTGAGGGGGTTGGCAAACCATTCTTTAAAGTCCTTGTGGGACTGGAACACATGAGGCATGAGGAAATGCATTAACGACCACAGTTCCATCAGACTGTTCTGTAATGGAGTGCCCGTCAGTAGCAGTCGCCGCATACTGTTGAAGTTGAGCAGCGTCTGCCAGCGCTGGGACTTGAAGTTCTTGATGTTCTGGGCCTGTAAAACAAAGCAGAGGTCACAATTAAAGACACTGCCTTACAGACATACACAGAGTTACATATATGCAGGGTATTTGAGTATTTTCCCCAATCAATTTTGGCAAAAAAAAAAGAGCAATTTTTCAGAATCAAAGGGCAACAAAAGGCAAACTCAATTAAAATGTTGCCAGTTATATAGTATACAAAATATACAGAAAACCCATATCACATTAGTCTAAAAAGCCTAATTAAATTGCATTAATACCAAAAGTCATAGGGTAAATACCAATTTCGTGAAAAAAATATCTTCCTTTGACAACGTAATTAACAGACTTGCATCATTGTACATTTAAACATTAAAGTGTCTTGCACTATACGGACTGATAACTATAGAGATACTACTATCAATTTATTTACCACGGGCCTAATACTTTTACAATTTCCACTTACTCAAGGAAACAATATTGACTGAATAAACATCAACAAAAATATAAACAATGATGACACTTACCTCATCTAATATTAAATATTTCCATTTCTTCCTTCTGAAAGACTGATGGTCTTGAATAACTAGCTTGTAGGAGGTGATACATATATGGAAAGCATTAGTTTTGGTCCAACCCTGAAAAGACAACACAAATCACTTATTAACTGAGGACTCGTAAGTGTAAACACAATAAATATTACTACCCGTGAGTTACATCAATAAATTGTCCCTGAGAATGCTGATCCCGTACAGCTTCCTGCACAAGATGGATGATTCAGGCGTTTGCTTTCTGAGAATTCTCACATAGTATGCCACTGTTCAAACATCCATGCTATCAATTCTCATTATCATCATCTCAGAGTATAATAATCTTTCATATTTGGTTTTAAAATATTTTGAAATTACATATTTTCACAACCAACACCTGAAGTAGTACACAAGATAGAGTTTAAAATATGAACTGCCGCTGCTGCTCCCCTGGTTTCTATGAATGACCTAAGCTGGCCACCTACCATTCTCTTCTGTTTTCGCTCTTTGACACTCCCATAGTAGGTGAGAATTTTGAAGCTGGGGCACCATTTCTTGATCTCCATCTCCCAATTCAGCATCACGCTGGTCGGTACGACGATCAAATGTGGTCCCCATATACCTGGACAAGAAGGAACAGGTCTACATGAAAACCAAGCTTCTACTACAGTAGCCAATACCTCTTACAAGTCGATTTAAACACAAATGCCTCATAAAGACTCATTTTGACGCACTCAATAGGTACCACATAAAGCCTGATCTGCAGAAAACTACAGTTAAACCTTACCAAATTTAATTATAAAGTCCTCATTTCCAGACCACTGAGGAGCAGCGAACAGCATAAAACCTGATCAGCCTGCGAGTTACTCGCAGGCTAATGTGGTTTTATGCTGTTCGCATAGGTCTTTTCATGGGTTTCCTATATGAGGGAAAGGGTTAAACACAAATGAATACTAAACAAATTCTTTAGTATATTCAGTACAATGAACAATTTTAAAACCTAATAGTATTTAAATCTGCATGTCAGTTTTGATCAAGATTCCGAATGACTATAAAAATGGAGGCCAATTTCATATAAATAAATAGACAAGATTCATACTTGGAATTAACCTTTTTATAATCTTTGGAAAAGTATATTTATTGTCTTTTTCGTTTGTGTTTCCTATGACAGGATTCTTGCTGTAGACACACCCAACAACAAGAGTTTTAAGTAGGACATTTATGTATCCCGGCTTGGTGTCCTTTTGTAACATAAAAGTCACAAGAGGCTGTGAGCATAGGGAATGTTGTCAATGATTGCTCATGATCTTGATTGCAAGAAACTAACATATCAGGGATTTGTTCTTTCTATGTGAAGTGTTTGGATTTGTTCTTTCTATGTGAAGTGTTTGGTCTATGTTTTATTTTTAACCCAACTGGACCCATCTGTTGATTTGCATCTCTCTCTCTCCCTCCCTCTCTCATCAATTTCAATATTTCACCCCCCCCCCCCCCTCTCTCTCATCTTTTTATTTTTCAACAGCCCCCCCCCCCCCTTTTTTTCCCCAATAGATTAGAAATTATCAAAAAACAATTTTAAGAATTCTCACAGTGGACACACCCAACAAAAATTTTAAGCAGGACATTTACATATCCTGGCTCGGTGTCCCTTTGTAACCTTTAAGTCACTTAACTTAAAGCATTGGGAATGTTTCTACGAGAAACTTGTATATAGCAACTCCTTTTCCACCAAAGCGCCTGTAGTTTTGGACCCACAATGTACTTTTTGTGACAAGATCAGATATACCTGTGGCACTAGTTAATAGGCAGAATAAAATAAACAGCTGCCTCAGACATGGATGTTCTGATTCAATCAACCAGACACATAGGTTACAGTTATGTGTAAATAATGCATAGTAACCTCTATAACACAGGTGAAGGTTTAAATAAGTTTCCGCTTCTAACCCCATCCAAAACTGCATTGTCAAATTGGAAACTTGCTATGTACTTGATTGTTAATATGTCTAAACCAAATACATAGGTTTTAACTTCTTGCATCTAAGGCATTTTAAAACAATTGCAATGAGTTCACTTAATCTAGATCAATTTTCATTACTTACAAATTCAAAAGAAAATTTCAAACATGTATTTTAAATGATGCTGATCAGTCATCAGTTAAAATCATTTTTTTTCTTTCTTTTCAAAATTTTGAAAGTCTAATTTCCCCTTTAGCCCCATGCGAAATCTGCCCCCCCCCCCCTTCTTTTTCTTTTCTTTCTTTTTTACAAATCTATACTTATATTTATTAATGAAAACCCATGTCTCAATAGTACCACTGTTCAACCAATAAAAAGCTAGCTTCCAATCTCTACTTCCATGTTGATTTACACACATCTTTTCTCATCATTTTAAATTTCTCACATTTTTCATCCTTTTTATCCAACAATAATTGGAACAACTCCAAAATTCAATTTCTTTCTATTTAATGTGTTTCCTATGACAGGATTCTTGAAGTGGATACACCCAACAAGAGTTTTAAGTAGGATGTTTATGTATCCCGGCTTGGTGTCCTTTTGTAACATAAAAGTCACAAGAGGCTGTGAGCATAGGGAATGTTGTCAAT
This sequence comes from Solen grandis, assembly GCA_021229015.1. NCBI lineage: Eukaryota > Metazoa > Mollusca > Bivalvia > Adapedonta > Solenidae > Solen > Solen grandis. Next base: position 2,933 of record JAIFHC010000028.1, on the reverse strand, counting down.
ATTTGACTGCAAGAAGCAAGTATATAGTTTTAGTTTTTTCTATAATTTTTTATGGTATTGAGCCAATTTGAAACCAAAGATAAATTGTGTGACTGGATCGGAACATCTGTACCAATGGTACTCATTTTCAGAAAGTATTAAGTGCTGCAGATAAACAGCTGCCCCAGGTATAGATTTTCAAATACAAAAACAGTTTGTCTTTTGTATATACTGCATAGATCAAAATAATTACAAGTTCCCTTAAGAAGACTGGGCTGTAAAATTAGTTTTCTTAGAAGTTAAAACTGCCGAACTTATATCTTTCATGGTTTTGACGATCATATAGTACCATGCTTTCAAAATAAGAAAGAAGTCAATTTCTAAATTTGTAATTTGCCGTGTTTCCTATGACAGGATTCTTGAAGTGGATACACCCAACAAGAGTTTTAAGTAGGACATTTATGTATCCCGGCTTGGTGTCCTTTTGCTACATAAAAGTCACAAGAGGCTGTGAGCATAGGGAATATTTATGAAATCAACGTTTTTGCCTACTTCCTAGGAATTCAGACAGATTTCTGTATGTAAGAATTTAAACCCAGCCACTGTTTTTGTTATGCATTAGTCAAACATGTCTGTCTAGAGAGAACAGATTCAGTGGCTGAAATGAGCACTTGTAAGCCTACAAGTCTGGGAAAATCTTAATGCTGCTAAGACTTTCAAATTTGTAATTTTATATAGAGAATAGAATATAATGACTTTTAACATGATCATCTGAAATTTTGATGGCAATCTGCAGAAAGAAAACAAAATTGTTTTTGCCAAAATTTGACAATCACCTTTCTCACACGCCAGATGAGCCAACAAAGCTATGGTCTGTATTGTCTTGCCAAGTCCCATCTCATCAGCTAAGATGCCGTTCAGTCGCTTTTCATACATGGTAGCCAGCCAGTCCAAACCTACATGCTGATACTCTCGCAGTGTGTGTTTCAACAGGAATGGCACCTTCGTTTTCACCTGCAAAGTTTCAAAGTTTATATATATATCACAGCCTTTAAATTAAGGTTCAAGATTGGGAGATATTTAATTCAGTTCAGTTGATTTCATTAAGGAAGCTTCAAATGCTTACTGTAGATATTTATAGCTATTGCAATTGTGCAAACATTTACTTGTTTTTCGCAATGAAGTTAACACTTGAAAAAATCATTGTTAGCTTGAATTCTACCAATCATACTTTGCACTCATACTTAAGTTAAATTTCACCATCCTTTCTCTTTTAAAACACCCTAATATCTCATTTCTGAAAATACTGTTTAATGTTAAGGTAACAAGTTATGTGAAATTAGTCATGTATTTACATATTTCATGTATTACTTTACTTTACTATAGCCTGAGGTATTGTTGGTAGTATTCAAACCTGGATCATAACATTGTAGTATACAAGATTTTAATTTGTACTTGTCCAGTGACTTTTTTTTACCTCTGCATCCTGCATGCAATGTTTTCGCTGTGGATGCAATGCTATGATTTCAGTGCATCCATTGGATGCATAAAATATATACAAACTGCTATTATATTTAAAGTAGTATGCATACTTTCCATTTTGGGATTCATGATTTTTTAGCCTAGCGAGTCCTTGCACTCAGCAGAAATTGTAGAAAAATCACTGCTCGTCTTACACAACATTCAAGCAATATTCTTCCCTTTAAGAAAACACTAATTTCCACCACTAAATAAACCGTCCATTTGAGTAGCACAACAGATGAGACTCAAGGGCTAATGAAACTTCCAACACTACATTTTCACACCATTTTTACAACAGTTCTACATATATTTGAAAAAAATCATTAAAGCAACAGTCTATATGTGTAACTGGTTTGAGATATGAGCATCTCATAACGGAGATGATCAGAGCAATATCAGTATTCTTATACGAGGCAACAAAAGCGCATACCCATAGCAGTATGCACCACAAAATGGTCAGCCTCAAAATCCATCACCCACTATAAATCTTCCATTCTCCTTTACAACACTGTGAAAGAAAACATACCTCTGCAGTTTGCAGTGTGTATCCCTTGGGCTGTAAACTTGCTGCTTGGGCAGCAATGTCCGACAATCCTTTGGTTGGATCGTCGTCATCTTTGCTCGTAGTTTCATCCTGGAAAAAAAAATTGTCACGAAATAGTAATGCAACACAAATACACAATAATATATAAAGAGACTTCATATGCTAAACAATATACATAAGTATTTTATTCAGAGGAATTGTTCGGCTATAGAAAACGGCCTGCTGAACTATTCAGCCAGCCAGCTTCTTAAGCAGGTGATCAATATACCCCAGGTTGGTGTCCCCTAACTCAACATCTTGAGAGAGAGGCGGAGCTTGGGGTATCATTTCCATACCTTCAAAACATCCTACCCATAATTCTCAGTAGAAATGTTATTTCTTTAAAACGTCTATTGAAAGACAAACCTTTGGAAGTTCCTTGTCCCCTTCTACAAGAGCTTCCAGGCCCACTTCCCCTCCTTCAACGTCCACCTCCTCCTCAGCATCATCTGCAACAAATGACAATGCTTACAGAGTGTTGAACAGATGCTTTCATGCAAGTATATGAAAAGGCTAATATGCATGCCCAAAAATAAATTTGCCCTCGCAGTATCTGGTAAAGTAAATTTAGAGATCATTTTAAGAACTTTTGATGTTAGTATTTCAGTACAGAGGTGACCAAACATCCAACAACATGGAATGCATGGCGCATAAGACTGACATTACTCTATGAGTTCACAAGCACCAAAAAACCACAGTATCAAGTAAACTGGCGACTCTAAAGTGACTCAATCTGTTTGAATAAACAAAACTGCTACCGGTAATTCTCATATAGCAGCATGAAATCACGAGTGTCTCAAGTAGAGGTGACCAGTCATCCAACACCATGGAATGCATGGTGATCGATATT
>JAIFHC010000108.1:0-50000 GCA_021229015.1 Solen grandis | reverse complement strand
CTGCTCGTCTATCAGTTAGCGTTGATAAAAGAGGGGCAAGGGATCTTTTTTTTACAACTGGAGATACAAACTTCACGAAGAATGCATAGGAAAAGTCCGTGAAAATGTGAAGACCTGGGTGGATTTAATGTGATTGTTCGTGATTCTTGTGGAGATTTTCTTGAAGTTTTCGTGAATAGTTATTGCTTCTGGGGAAAAAAGTTTGAAAAAAATATCAAAACATGGATGACAAGGGTAAAACTGGAGATGATAGCGGAGGTGGAGGAAAGGTTCGAACAGACGCGGGGCGGAAGGGGAGGTCCCCGTGCATGAGGGTTGCAGTTTGGATTATTTCGTTATCAGTTTTGTTTTTTGTTGTTGTTGCCATTTCCTACACATTCGCCACGTTTGTAACCTTCCATCGGACGGTCGTTACGCTACAAGATAGAGTAGACAAACTGGAAAGTGAAGTGGCTCTCCTAAAGCTCAAAAACGATAAAGTAATCGCGGATAAAGTAGATACATTCATAAAAGAGGTAGGTGAAATTTGTGTGGATATAATTGCGTTCTCAAGCGGATGTAGCACTTAACTGTCAGTAATAATAAAAATAATAGTAATAGTAATAATAAAATTTATTGGCAAAATGAGTTTTTACGCCTTTTCAAATTCAATAATTATATGATGATGAATCAAGAATTCCATTCAACGCACTGGCTCTTCTTCAACCTCCAATTTCATTGTAAAAAACAACAAAAACATTTTTTCACCTTTTACTAATGAACAACGTGATTTTCACCATCAACTGAAATTGCAATATGTTTTTTGAATGAATTCTAATCCTTTTTTTTTCTTCATTTTTTTTTTAATCGTGTCAAAATCGACTTTCTCAATTCAACATCACTGGCCGGTTCGTCATTGCACCTCAAAGCACGACTGACCCTTTGCATTATTTAATAGATTTTTTATTTATCAACTTAAACACTTAAACACAAACTTGCAAATCGTCGTAACATTTAATTTGTATTTATATATGATTTTCACGCTCAAGCCAGGTTAATCGTTTATCTTTTTTTTTTTTCGTTTTGTTTTGATGTTGTTTTTTTTTTGGGGGGGGGTTTGTTTTTTTTTTGTTTTTTGATAAGGGAGTTTTTGAGTTTAAGCCTGAAATCAACTTTAATGTGTTTAATGTGCGGGCTGGTGCCACTGTTGTGTAGTATGAGAAATTTCATATTGTGTTCGTTTAGTTCATAAAATGATTTTTTTTGCATTCGCCATTGCATGTCAAACCACTTCTGGTTTCCATGTTGCTGACATCATTGATAAAACATAATGTGAAAGTCTAGTCAATGTAATGATTTTTTTTGACATATAGAACCTATTACTTATCTGGTATGTCTTGGCTATGTAGACTCAAAAACTCTGATGGAAAAGATTGTGCGGTTATCCTATCTTTCCATTTAAGATTATCGCCAATTTCTTTTGATTCAAACCCACTGTCTCATCTAAGGAATTAACCTTCATCTGTTTCGGAAACCCCTGCGATAAAAATCAAGCAACCATATCTAAGGATTTTACTATCAGATTTAACGCTGGGACCACTTTGTCGCACCATCCCTTGCAAACAGCGGAAGAGGAACTTCCATTATGCTATTTTACTTGAATATGATTATGATTTAAGGATTAATATTAGAATTATTCTTGAACAAATGCACTGAATGTATAGACAACAAAACATACGCCTACTGTAATACTCTATCCTAATACAAATTTCCTCATTACTCATTTTTCCTCATCCCTTCTTTAATCCTACTACTCAAGACTGTGGCTTCTAAACAACTGCTGTAAACACCTCCATAGCTTCATTAACACGTTACCGATCCCCTTCTAATCAAAGAACCGTTGATAATAAGCCTGAATTAACGATAAAAGAAAATCTGCTACATAAAATCGAATGAAATTCGTAGTTTTGATGCTAATTTATAGATAAATGAAAAGGGTCTACTTGTTTTACGTTTAGATAGCTCAAAGCAATAGTCTAATTTTCTTAAACACTAATTACAGTGCACGAGGAATTACGTGCATGCATTTCCGCTGTAACATATTCAGAGACGTGAGTTTACCCTCGGGTGTAGGTCAATGAGTATTTATTTTTCATCTAATTTATATTTTGTATGGGAGCTTTTATTTTTCACATGACGTCTTAATTTACTGATCGTCGTGGATAGCTGTTTTGACAGTTCTTTGTGCAAAACAATACAAATGACATTTGCTCATAAAAAACCTATTTAAATTTTATGCTTCCAGATGAATGTAAAAATGCTGATTTAAAGCTGGAAAAGCTCGTTTTTATTCAAAACGCTTAATTTTCGGCATTTTTGTGCATTTTTTGGTCTGAGAATTTCACGCAAATTCTAGAATTCAAGATTTTTTATTATATATTTTCATCAAAATTTTACTGATGAAGAAATGATTTATCTAACAGACATTGTGCAGCGTGAAACAGATCATAATTTCAAAGGAATGTGAACTAGAGATGCTTATAAATATTTGTTTTAACCGAGTGGCCATCGAGACATCGTGTAAGCAAAATTCATCTGCAAAATGACGGGTACAAAGGTAGTGTTAGTCACTGGGAATGCAGATTTATAAATGTACCCCGAACACATAATGCTATCCATTATGGTAAAGTATTTCGTCCCTTTAACATTGAGTTTCGAAAAAAAGTATCCAAAAATTTATCGTTGATGATGATGGTTATTACAATGCCTATGTGTAGACGAACTAAACTAGGATGTCATTTTGAAAGGGAATTAAGGTGTTTGTCCCCTTCTGAAAACTACCTGTTTAAATAATTTATGGAAATAGTAATAAAGGATGAAAGTTTTATTAAAGGACGTAATTGTGTCCTCTATATACATGTGTCGTACCGTGCATACCAGACGGTTTCGCCATTGACCATATTTGTTAACCGTTCGCGTCTGATTCATGAATCATACTCATGATCGCTGCATCATGTCTCACAGGAAAGATGTTTATCATGGATTACATTTCTCTAGCTGCCAAAATGATTGATTATTTCATAAAAATTATATTGTAACACCCGAGGTTGGCTCTCAAACATGTGTCGGCGCATGCGTAAAATAGCGATATTGCCGAGCCCTGTGACGGCATGGCCGCAAAACTTATCATTTTAACATTTGCAAATACATCAAACTTCCTCGATTAAGAAAGTATCATTTGATATTTCAGAACTTGTATCTTTCAGATATGCTTAAATAATGCCATTCAGTTATGTATGTGTTTTCTAGAGATATCTTCTTGATGGGTAATCTAATCTGATTTTAGGACTCGAAATTGATTTCGTGTCTCTGAACGTTTGCAGTGAGCATTATCAAAGGATAAATAGAGATACTAATTGAAATGGATAAAGTAAACAGCATTGCCACTTTCGCATTGATAATAAATGTTATATGTTCCAGGTTGTCTTAAAATAGTTCACCAGGAATCTTGTTTCATCCAGTAGAAAAAAAAAATACGGAAATGAAAAATAAAATGATAATAATAAGTTAGGTAATGCGTTAGACGTTAAAATTGAATGTAGGACATTTTGAAAGTATATAAATGTGAATTTTTCACAACAAATCGAAATTCGATAAGTATTCATAAATTGTATTTAGATATACATGTACGTCAAAAATGGTCATACTTCGTATAAATATATTCCGAGGTGGGATAAATGTGGGAGGCAATACACTGTCATTAAGTTACTCTAGATTTTTTTATGCGTGTGGTCACCTTTTTCCATATGAGGTAGCTGTCCAGCTATCTTACGAAATTTGGTGGGTCTGGTCTAGTAACGGTGTACACTTAGCGGTTTCTTCCATCACGACGATATATTGTGATCAAAATACTGCTGCGCAACAACGAAACAGTTCTTAGTATTTATTTAAAATAGACACACACCATTAAAGAGACAAATGCTTGAATGAGACACTTGACTTCAAGAACTAAATCTTAGATAACTGTTTTCATACAATGATAAATAAATAAATACATGTATGAGCAAATGTTCGATAACGAATGGAAGACAACATGAAAATTCAAATTTAAATAGGAATTCGTTTAGCTCATTTCATTTACCCGAATATTTGCACCATTATATATCATGTAAGATTTTATCAACCAGTTCTAATGCAGACTTTTTTCAGAAAGGCGCATATTTGATTACTGACTTTCGAAGTTATTAATGCTAAACAATTATGTAAAGACTGGTCTATGTTAAGCTTCCATCCAAGAACCATTTAGAGTAAACTTTTGAGAATGGTTCATATTTATCCAGGAAAGACTTACAGTACACCCAGTACTTTGATCTAGTAACCGGACATAGAGCAGACTTGTTGGCCGCCGCTTCTCTTTTGCGACACAAGCTAATGAAGCATCTGGAAATAGGTAGTCTTGGCAACCGATGGCGTCAGAAACACGATTGAATTTTCATAGAAAAATGAGAATTCATTGGTTACATTGGTAATTTCCCTGAAAGAAATCACACATGCATACAGTTTTGTAAGATGAATGCCAATGATAAAACTATGGACTCGTAGGAGATAATAAGAGCAGGAAATATTATCAGAAACTTTTTTGTATCAAAATATATTAATTTGATTTTCAGTTTCCAAGGTGAAAGAAGAATACATTTGTGTATATTTACATTTGTGTCTATTTAAAATTTTAGATGAGTTTTATTTCTCTCAATATGTGCAATAGATAAAGATATGTGCTGATTTTCTGTCTAAAACAGTATGAATCGGTGTTATTCCTTTCTACTGATAGAGTCTCCCGTACTGTTTATAAGACCAGCATGGATACCTTATAGGAACTTAATGCATTCCATTGCAATCTGAACTATACCATACTGTGTATAAGAGTAGTTTTACTCAAGTCATACACATAAAAAAGTCATTATTCCATTCTCTGCCGTGAGTTATCTCTTTATCAGTACCACAAACTGTCTAATTCTCCAGGGCAATTTAATCTCAATTTTATTTTAATTTTAAAAGAGCATATGTTAATCAAATAAATTATGTTCATAACGTTTGCTCCAATTTCCAGTCCCACACGAACCCCGTACACATTCCTTATCACCGTATGTACCTATAGGCCCGGTTTTCTGATGCATTTATTGCAGAAATTATAGATACACGTGGCATGCTTAAACCACGAATCCCATCAAACAATAAAATGAATAACATCCACGGTTGTTTTATACAATAAACTGTACAATAAAGTTTTATAGACAGCATGTATCCTGTTCCCCTGTCCAGGTTTCTTTCAGTTATTTGACAGATCAATCAGGAACCCCGTGTAATGAAACTTACTTTTCAATCCATTAAACTACAAGACTTTACCTACCACATACATTACTGTTCGCCAGCAGAAGTCTCATCTTTATGTATGCATTGGCTTCATTTTACTCATTTACCTTCAGGTTTTTGATAATACAAACAGAAACGCTTTTACTGTATTATTTTTTTATATATTATTTTTTATTTATTTATTTTTTTCTTTTGAAGTGATATTTTTGCAATATAAATCTAACTACAAGCAACTATTCATTAACTAATTGATAGTCGTGTACCTGCCACTATGTAATGAGGTAATGATTCGGTACTGTCAAAATAACTGCGATAGGCTATATTTCCTGATTTAGTGAAGGTAATATATACTGAAATGTTCTGATATTTTTCTTCACTTTGTATCAAAACTTTCTTTTTGTATTAAAGATTTATATAATGAGTTTAGAAAACTAAAATTAAACCATTTACGGAAATAATAAAACTCATTTACTTCGTTATAAATAAAACTGTATTTTTTGCATCTGTGTAACTTTAAGGAGTGGAATTATGTCTACTGGTTATTGTTTTTCAGGGGTTTTCGTTACTTTGATAATACTCTAAATACAATTTTAATGAAAGGACAAAAGGGACATTTCTTTCGAGTGGCATTTTCGGAGATTGCGAGTAAAAAACTCTCTTACAGCAAACTTGGCATTTATTATTTGTATGATAATGTTTCTTATTCTCTATGTCAGTGACGTTTCTTTGAAAAAAAAAAAAAAAAAAAAAAAAAAAAAAAAAAAACCAAGACGCCTAAAGTGTATGTATTACGTCATAAAAAAGTCTACGTCAATGTCAGTGAAGCATCAAATGTTATTTTTCACTCGAACCAGAGTGAAATATTCAGGTTATCTTGCACCGCTATATCATTTTTTTTCACCCCAAACACGTAATAGAAATATTGTTTACCCTGAGCTACTTGAGTGACGTATAAATACTCTAACGCAGCATAGAAATGGGAAATGATTACGAAAGTTGCTCGAATTATTGTGCAATTTCTTTTGAAATAATGTGAACAGAGCATAGGGCTTCTTTGACCTACGTCAGTTTTTCAAGAAATATTTTTGCAGATCGATTGCGCAGTAATTATAAATCACCCGAAAATCCCCTGTATAAAGGTTGCATGGATGTTTAAAAACTATGAAATCAAAAAAATATCAAGGTCATTATACACTCAGCAGCAGATCAGCGGCATTTTCTCCCCCAAAATCCCCCCCCCCCCCCCAAAAAAAAAAAGGTTACACACACGAGGAAGATTTCTTATAATTTTTACGCTGTCTAATTAGATAATCAAAAGATTAAAATCATATTAAAATTCGACGTTAGAGAGGCAGGCCACATTGTAGACGATTGGTGGATTTTCAAAAACACGGGAGACTTGAAATAACCTTATCAATGTACAACTCCATCTAATAGACCAATTTCGAAAGATAGCTTGATAAGACATGTTGCCACTCTGCGAGAAACATCTAAATAAAAGCGATAACAGCGTTATAGCACGCGTATGTAGGCTTTAAATATTTGTATAAGAGTAGTATGTTTCTATTTATTAGAAGGAAAGGGTGGCGGCTTTGGGAGCCTTGATAAAGCATGGCGCCCTTTAGAAATTGCTTATTTCACATGCTGGGTGTATCTCCGATGGGGAAGGGGTTGCTTCAGGGTCGATGGACTAAGGTTCCCTCTCTTGACTGTTGGTTTGATAAACAAGGGATGCTAAACATAGACTTTGAGTTTCTTCGAAATGTAACCGATGACCGCGTCATTTGTCTTATCACTGCGATGACCTTTAACAGCTAGACTGGATCAGAATCATATTTTGATTTACCTCGATAAAAAGGCCATCTAAATCATTTAAATTCGCTGTAAAAAGTTCAGGCGATGTTATCTGTGCGACTAAAGGCTGGGTTTAAATGACAAACGTTATGAGTCTAAATGCAATGTTGGTAATACATGCTTTAAATATTCGGGATATCTCGTAACCGTTTGGCTAAAAAACTTTGTTTTTCACTCAGCAATGAAACTTTCTCCATGAATTGAAAGTTTTTGATATTCTCTCCTAATCACCGTTATAGTGAGTATGTATACAACAGTCTCACTGTTTTCACAATTAATCATTTTCTATTGTATACATTTCCATCCAATGGACATTGATAAATTATTTCTTGAATCGATACCACATTAGAATTTACACAAAATCTGCACCGGAAAGTTAGGAATCAAAGCCAATGAGTACTTGTTATCACGATATTTGACGGGAGGTGCCTGTATAAGCATGGTAACTATACTCCTAGCAAATGCCTTAAGTCTGTTCACCGCCATTGCCTCACGATGTTTCACACCATCCATGCCTCAATACATTATGAGCCGTTCTCTTGTTTTACCTACAGATGACACGGGACCTTCCCCGTTCTCATGATCCCGACCCTCATTTAGCTACCAATGAATTACGAAATGTACAGTTTACACTGTACGAGTATGAATACATTACACAACAGTGCACTGTGTAATAGTTTGCAATAGATATGATACGGCTACGGCTGTATTGTTATAATGTTACTGTTATATCATGTTTTCATGATTTTTTTAAAAGAAAAACCATGTCACTATGATAAACAGGAGATATTGTTTGTTTTGAGTGGATATGGAATATATCTCACCGAGAAGTGATACAATTTAATATTTTCACGAGGGCGTAGCGCGAGTAAAATTATGAAAATTATATTACTTTGAGATGAAATATATTACATATCCACTCAAAACAAACAAATTTTATTTTTATTTTATGCCAACTGCTGCTACATACCCATATACAAACCTTTTTTAATTAAAAACAAAAGTAGTTCCGGCATATCTATATCAGTCACACTGCAGGATAGGGATTTTATCTCATTGATAAAACACAGTATTTCATCAATTAGCATAAAATCCAAATTTGATATTACACTAAACTGATACATTTAGGCATGAAATCGTAACTATGTCACTATGGTTTATTGTATGACCAAGGAAAAGAAGCGGAGGTTCACGTCCATATTATTGAAAATATTGGTATTTAAATCATATACTCCGGTATTTTAGATAAACCCGATTCTGTGTGAACTTGGCCATGCTGTTATTCATTTCGGTTAATAAATGGACATTCATTTATCTATATAATGTCGGTAAATATACTTACATAAAATATGCTAATTTATACTTCTGTAACGAACATACACTGACACAAGAGTACAAAAAAGAAAAAAACAACAGAACAGTCACATATTATCATTTTCTAACTAGCCTCCTTATACAAACACTATATAGTACAGCATATTAGTGGGAGTCTTTTCATATTGTATTGTGTATTTGATATAAATTCATTAAGTTAGTTTTGTGTTTATTAAGGGTACCAGGTCCAGTATTCTGGTGCCAGTGCGAACATACTAAACTTACATTAATACTCCTGTTTCCGGTGGCCGAGTGGTTAGAACTCTCGCATCATGAACGAGAGGTCATGGTATCGATCCCCGGTTGCAACATAACAAAATGGTATTCTGGTATTGACTGATGATCAGCATCAGTATAGGATGGTCCCAGGACTGGTTAGATATGGGTGTGGTATCGGGTTAACTGTCCTAGCCGTGATGCTGCAGTGTAACAATACTATATCTGCTCAAGAGAACATAAATGATTAAAATACTGTTGATACGATGTAAAACAAAACAAATAACACCTTTATCACGAAAAGAAACCGTCCCCGGTAGCCGAGTGGTCAGAGCGTCCGCCTCGGTTGCGGGAGGTCGTGGGTTCGATCCCCGGCCGCGACATACCAAAGTCGTAAAAAATGGTACTGTTATAGCTCCCTTGCTTGGCGCTCAGCATATAAGGGTAGATGCAGGACTGGTTGGTCCGGTGTCAGGATAATGTGACCGGGTGTGGTATCATGCCACATGTCTACGGCGTGATACTGCAGTGTGACAGCACTATATCTGTCTCAAGTAAACATCGTCTCCAAATGACTGAAATACTGTCGGTGGGACTTCAAACAAACAAACAAACAAACGAACGAAAAGAGACGTGAACTGTGATTTTGTCCTGGATATGTCCTTTTCAACTATATTTTTGGTACATGGTATAGTTTGCCCTGGATTTGGTGGATTTCTGATATTCACATGACAGTGATCTGATATGATTCACATGCACTCGTAATATGTAAATTCTTGACATTTTGTCGGATACCTATAGAAAATACATTAGCCAGTCAGACATGAACCGGCGTTGCGAGATCCTTCTGATAGGGAACATTATACCGGTCCATTTCAGCCACAGCTGGGGATTATATAAACGTTTAGAAAATTTAAATACCGGGTCTGGTTTCCCTCAAGACGAGCCGGTATACAATAAGATTAATTTTCATTGACTACTGTGTCCGTAAACCTATCTGATACTTGTTTACTGGATCTGCAGATTCTCAAACATTTGAACAAAACTTTTATACCATTTTTTACCATGCGTCTTTTGTAGGCAAATGTGAAACATAATTCAGCGTTACCAAACCCGGCGTTAAACGGGTATTTTTTTTCTACAGTATTAACATTTTGTTTAGCTTCAACCTGTTTTGGTGGCAGGTCTTGGATATAGGGCGTTTTGCGTTTTATCAAATTGTAGAAAAAGAGTGTCATTATCCAAACACAATACAAACGTTTTTTGAGTCTTAAATGTAAACAAGTTTGTATTTTGTTTACTCATTTATTTATATTTTATTCAACATTTCTTTTACAATGACATAGGCAATCATCACCATGATGGAAAGGACGACTTTTTCATACAATCCGTTTTCAGACAGAACCCTTTCCAGACAGAATAAACTTGCAAAATAAAATCACAAGATATATTAGAGTCTTAAATTCACTTGTAAAAGCAATAACATCACCACCAACAACACATTCCAGTCAGATGACGTCTGCTTGTGAACATTAACATTCTGCACTTTTACTTTCTGCAAATGTTTGCTCACAAATTTAAAAGTAATATTATATATTAGCATATCAGTTTTGGACTCTGTAATCTTTGACCTAGCACTTTCCCAATCAAATGTACTTTGCATAGACCTTTAGGCAACTGCCTAGCATTTTATCTATTTCATCATGCAACTACTGGAATGATTTTATTATATCTATCAAAATGAAAATACGATATTTATTTTCAAGATATTTTTTAAGAATCGAATTACATGGAATTTAAGGTGTGTATTGTTTTCATTGTGTACTGAAAATCCTGGCACGATATCATTATGTTATCCTTTTCGGAGATACAGATATATACGTCAATGGCCGTCTTTACAAACAGGTGATCTCAAAGATTGAGTATTGGCCCCCATTCAACGGCCACCTGGATTTCGCTGATCTCGTTGATTGGTCGCAATATCTAATCCCTTGACTGGTCACGATGTTATGACCGACCACGTTCTGTTCTCTAATTTCGTGATTTATCTTTTTTTCTTTTTAATTCCTTGACTGGTCACGTTCTCTTAATCCTTGATTGATTGCGTTCTCTAATTCCTTGACTGGTCACTTTCTCTAATTTGTCGTATCATATTCTATAATCATGTTCCCCGATTCTATGACTGGCCGCATTATCAAAATTCTTGAGTTTAGTCAAGTTTGATCCATATATACCCTTCTATCAAACCTAAGATATTAAACTGAAGTATTTTTTCTCTCCCTGAGATAATCTATTAACGATCTGAATAAGTTCATACAGAAATATTTTGGAAAATAAACGTTTATTGTTTGTTAGATACCACCTGGAAAAACAAACATCAGGTGTCCATTGGATATATTCAGTTGTGTGAATTCGATGTGTAGTATTTAGATTAAAAGAGCAACTCTTCAATTTGCCTATTAATAAATCTTCGTAAAACATCCTGACGAATGAGGACTACCTGATACGCTTTCAATTTATTACCGAATATCGGGTAATTTGAAATAGGTGCAAAGTTCCGGAATTACTGGAGTTTAAATTTACACTGTTATAAGTTTTTGCGGAAACTTCGTATAACAGCAAAGAAGCCGTGCATAGGAATGAGTGAGGCATACATGTTTTATAGTTTAAACTTATTTATTTTACGTCGATTGGGAAACAAGTTCTTACAACTTATACTAATACCTCTCGACGGTTCCTGGGTAGGACAGTACTTTGCGCCTGGGAAGGTCATGAATAGTTCTTTGCCTCCAACGGGGTTCGAACCCACAACCTTCGGATCCGGAATCGGATACGTTACCATTGGACCACGATTTATGGTTGTGCATATAGTTAACATTTCGTACTGTTATTTGCTGTATTCCATTTATCGCTACTGAGACGTTTTTAAATGTTATGTTCTCAAGTAACCCACTATCGCACCTATAACATTTACTGAAGCCATTCATTTTTAAAGAAAATAATCATTTCTTTTTTTTCTTTCTCTTAATGTAGAGAATTCGGTGGGTAAGCGAAAATAAGACACGCAACAATAACAACGAAAAACGAAAAAAAAAACAACCCAAAAACAACAACAAAAAAAAAGAAAGAAAAAAAAACACACACACAAACCCAAAATCTCATTCTCCTAACTGCATGCTCAATATTTATCGCCAAAATAAAGATTGAATATTTTAAATATATTTTTCCTGTATTATGCATTCGCTGCAGTGATTTTGTGAAATATACGCGTTTGTCGTAATTGTATATCTGTGCATATATTTCCGATGTGAATATATGTCATAAATGATAAAATGTTAGTGGCAAAGTTAATTTCGGTAAGTTTATTTGCAGATTTATGATACTTGAAATAATCGTCACCCATCATCATAGGCTCAGACCGAAGGAAAAAAATATATATATATATAAAGTAGTCTGCCATATGTTTCAACATTTCCTAATTTTCCCATAAATCGTTACATAAACATACACGCCTATCAAGATAATCCACAATTTAGGATATCATTCTGGTGTTGTTTATTTACATTATTAAGATAATGTTATTAAAAGCATCCTCACTTTCTTATGAACTTCTTAGATATTCCTCAGGGAAGATACTGTTATTGTTTATGACACCAACTCGGCTGTTTCCATTTCCTTTTCTTCATTTTTCTTTCATATAAATGTCTTTGAAATGGTTTATGTTTTCAATAATTTTTAAACATTTTATTACAAGTGTTACATATTCTGTTTCGCTCATCTACAGCTTTGTTTCCTTTACTATAGTCTGTATTTACACAAGCCATCTGAACACACTGAGTCGTTCTTTGCATAAACAGAAAAGTTTTGTAAAGACAATTAACGCACTCATGCGGATACTTGCTACATTAGTGCGTAAATGCTAAACGGTTTTACATAAAACGAAAATTATTAATGGCGGATTAGCGGTTAACCGTCTGTAGTCGTTGAGAAAACAGACGACAATTTCAATCCCACTCATTAGCAGGCCTGTAATGATAATTAGGAGAATGCCAACATGTCGCGGTTTTTAACTATACAGGACTTCATTCATTCAACGTATTGCAATATCTCATGAATGTGTAATGGTACTATCTTAGTGCAGTCAATAATCATCACATCACTGTGCAACTACTGGCTGTCTGCTACTGGAATCTACTTTATATGCCCATTATTTCCTCATTAGTGAATTAATTTCATTCCATTTTTTAGGAAACAAAGGTGAAACATTTCATTGGCAACAATAAAAACAGTCAACGGCTAACTTTTTGCTCTCAAAAGTGAGTCCTACTTTATTCCAAATTTGCTTGCCGGTATTTTTTTTTTCCTTATCATGTGAAAAAACCAACATGTAGGTATTCTCCCACGATACTTTGTTAATTTAAGAAGAAAAAATATATATATTTCATAAAATGATTTGATTAAAGTAAACAACATAACGTGATTAAAATGTTTGTACATATATACATATCGAGGGGTGAGAGCGAAACTATGCTAAGTGCATATAAATATTTAAATATTTAGCCTAGTTTCGCTCTCACCCCTCGATATATATTGTCTACATTCTTCAGAACATGGCCATGACAAGACCCTCATGATCATATTGGTCATGTCTCTTTAACCCTTTCCCTCATATAGACTCATTTTGACGCACTCAATAGGTACCACATAAAGCCTGATCTGCAGAAAACCACAGTTAAACCTTATCAAATTTAAGTATAAAATTCTCATTTCCAGACCACTGAGGAGCAGCGAACAGCATAAAACTTGATCAGCCTGCGAGATTCTCGCAGGCTGATCTGGTTTTATGGTGTTCGCATAGGTCTTTTCATGGTTTCCTCTATGAGGGAAAGGGTTAAGTCATGCGCTGATTGCAAAAACAGTTTACCATTATCTTTCAAATCTACATTTCACCAGTTAAATCAGAGATCATCACGAGGTGGCAAAACCAAGTCTAGACGTCTCAGCCCTATAAAAGAGACTCTTATTTATGAAATGCGCGTGCAATAAAAACAGAATATATTTTTCCTACTGATTACATTTTATCAGTCTATTTTTCATATGACAAAGGAAGAAATTGTTTATCTTTAACTCTTCTGTCAAGTCCAATCCTTGCTGGTATTCTGTATAATTTGAAAGCATTCCTCAGGTGTTTGACGCTGGCAGACTGGGTTAATACAGAGAAGGTGCCAAGGCCTGGAACCTGGTCGCCATATCTGACTGAGGGCTTGGCAGTTTCTTCTGGGGCAACCGCTTAATGACGAATGTCAGTCTGAGGAATCCAAACAAGATTATGTAATTCACCAGTGGCTGCTATTATAAAGTATACCTTGTCCGCGTATGATTTATTTGCCATATACTGATCATTAATTTTAAGAGTTAATAATGTCTTCTTCAGTGAAAGTAAGTAAAGGGCAGTAAGTACGAGCAATTACTTTGATGTGACGACAGAATGGCATATTGAATATAAGTTTTTGTTTGACATTATATGGTTATCCCCTCAACTTCATTTGCATTATCATCACCTATTACGTTGTCGATACTTACAAGACGTGCTAAATCAGCCATTCGATCAAAATAGTTAATGAATTAATGGTTTTCTATTTGCTACTGCTATATTCATACATTGTTATTCGACATCCGCATAGTCTTGATAAGTAAAACAAAGGCGAAAACATTCCTAAAAGGTTCAGTGTACGGGATACCATTAAAATGGGCTACAGTGTTTCCTTCGCCCAGCGGTCCCACTGGGTGGCACAGCACCATATATATGTATGGCTATCAACGCTAAACGATCGCCGCTCATGATGGTTTTACTTTATCTTCCACAGAAATTAAAAACATTACCAGAACTTACAGATGCGCGACAGCCTTTGCGGAGAATGGCTCGTCAGGCATGTGTCTGCCCAGCTGGTAAGTAGACCCTGCTTATTTTATTTTCTTAACGACCCGTTAACTATTTATCACTCGTAGAATCCTATATATCATGTGAGTTTATTTTAAAGAAAGGTGAGATTAAAAGTATGCTCAGTACTTTTACCATCCTGTTTCATCTCACTGGTTCTGGTGAGTAGCGAACAAGACTAAACCCGTCCTGTCCGAGAGTTACCTACAAACTGAACATCAAGTCGCATGTGTCATTTATTTTATAATAGTTTGGGTCCGGTAATGACCTAATTCTTCTATGATCAATGATTTTTTTTTTTTAATATCATGTAAAATTATCAAAACTATATTTGAAATTTGTATATATTAGCATTATCATATTTTATTATGGACTAACATTATTTGTTTTAATCAATATTAGTCGAAAATACAGGACTGCTCTCTCTCGCCCCCACCCCCCTTTCTATCTCTCAATCTCTCTCGTCCCTCCTTCTATATCTCTCTGGATAGAGGTATCTGTCAACTCTTTGCACTTAATATTGTAGATGGTTTGGTAACTGATTCCACACAGATTTAAAGTCGTAAGCACCACACATGAGTTTACAAAACCACATGTTATATATTTCAAACAACAATAGTGACACACACCATAGATTGATGTGAATCTGGTTCTGCGTACACACCTACTGTATGCATTGACTCAAGCGTGAAAAAAAGATATTTATTTCAAATAAGTACTCAGAATGTTACTTAAACGTCCCAACTGTTTTTAATTGTTTGTATTAATTTAATGAAAAAGATTGCCTAAGAAAACATTAATTCCCACTTTATATAAATATCGTTAAAACAGCGACCGCAAAATGAGATTAGCGAGGTCCTCGCTATCTGTTAATCTGTAATACTACATAATATCTTATATCTTATTTAAATATTTAAATGACGAACGAAATTTCCCAGTATTTGCAGATGTTCAGTCATTCATACTGACTGAACCTTTGATGTAGATAAAAATCTTAATCCAAAAATCACAACACTGTAGCATGTAAACTTGACTTGGTGGAAGTGCAATACTTGAACTAAATAGCCTGAACTAAATTGGGAATAAAAAGGCTTAACATAGGACAGCGATGTTTCCTAACGATTTAATTTTACACTTCAGTGTTGCCTTGTGTTTACAAATAAAGCAGTTTCCTGGTAAACAGCAATTATAACGTTCCACGCGATTGTTTATACTTAGAACAAATCGCTGGATAACAATGTTTCCCTATGTAATCAATGTAAATGGAGTTTTGGCATGTTGTCACAGAGCACACGCGTTACAAATTATTACGGATAATTTATATGCTGAACAATTGGGCTTTTGATCTTGGTGGTTTCCCTGGCGGGGATCATTTTGTCTCTCGCTTCTTGTCCAAAACTCATATAAACAACGGCGTCAGTTTTCTTTACAAGATCTATTTTTTCTACTCTGGCGAGTTTTAAAGTTAAACATTGTATCAGCGGAATTTATAGGAATATTTGGTAAAAAGCCGATAAGCTTACATAATTCATACATATTGTTTTCATCAAATAATTTAAGGAAGAGAACATTAATCTATATCAACAATGTCCTTGTATAGGACGATTATGTAGTGGGGATATCAGAGATTTGATACTCAACAAAAGGGATTTTAAAAGCATGAAAAAAGCAATAGCGGAACATGTTTTGATAATATAATATCAAATTATTAACATAATTGATATGGTGCTTTTATTGTAAATATCATTTATTCATGTCCAGACTGTTAAACGGTTATTTTGATGATTTCCGGGATATATATTGTATACGATACTATAACTCAGACTTTCTACAGAATTCATGATGCTTTTAGGCTGAATATTTGGACATCATCATTAAGATGATAGGCGTTCTATGCAGGTTGGTCCAACATTCCGTATAATTATAAAGCACCTTGTATCATTTAGCGAAATGTTTATTGGAGCGGTTACCTCCGCTACGTGGTGAAACTCTGTGTTACACCAAACAACATTTTGCTATTCATTATCATTCTGCATTCAAACAAGTTCATACGTGTTTTAAACTTTGTTATCAATTATTGGTATTTATTTCAAGTTTTATGTGCCAAATGCGTGTGAAATTTGCACATTACTTATATTGTAAATAGTGTCTGGTGTTTTAATTGGATCAACCATTTCCAAAGGTATTGATAATTCCACGAGGCGGTTCTTGTGGTAGATATAAAGTACCATGATCTCGGTACGTTGTCTTCATATACATTCGTATGTATGTTGGTTGGAGTATTCATCGCTGCTGGGTGTTTAACAGTACATTCAAAAGAGAAAAAGCCCTATGAGGGTCTCGGTTAACCAGATGTGCAGATATTGTAAGCCAATACTTATTCTTTCCAAGAGGGCCACCTGTTGTGCCTCCAACATGCCAGCCGAAACCCATGACGGAACCTTCTATTACTCTTGGCTGCCATTTTGACTAATGTCTGTATGGCGGGAGGCAGTTGTCCCGAAATGCCCGTATGAACTCATTAATCAACTGCTAATTGGAATAGCTCCGAGTGAAGCACGTGCTATGCGTATTCGTTTCATTGAAGCAAAATAAGGGTGAACAAATAAGCCGCCGAACCCATTGAACTTTGTCCGAGCTCTTCAGGGGTGCCCCATATGTCTGGTCAAACCAGGCCTTTCGGAATTGCACTCAATTTACATTACCTAGTTTTATTGTTTTATAATGACGAGGCGGCTAAGGTCGTCTTTGTAGCTGTCTTTCTTAATTTCTGGTTTGGCTGGATTTATCTCTCCGATTTCAAACGCTCTAATATTTCAGTGGCTGTCATATTAACTTTCGTACCAGGCGCCATCTTGTCTTGTCACGTTTTGCAAGCACGATACTCGACGTTCACATCAGCTTTGAAGTTGTGTGCATCAACACCGATGTCTTTTGTTCGGTAATAGCTCTATGAACATGCACATTCCTTGGTCGTCAAAGGACAACACTGACCTTTCAAATATGTCAGCAATATATTAAAAGAACTGAGAAAATATGTAATCTTGGCATTTTTGTTTACGTTTTACCTTGTTCAAGCTATTTTGCATGGTTACAACACGTTGTGGCTAACTACAACATAAATATGCAATACTAGCAAGTTAGCCACTAGTTGAACAGGGTTGTTTGCATTAATTTGGTAAACAAAAGAAATGCGACATTGTCATATTTATAAACCTGTTCTCTCAGTGCTATCAACGCTTTGATTTTATCATATTCGAACATCATTATTTGAACTTTTATAATTTTAATATCAAAATATATTAAGTAAATTTACTGAACGGATATGTTATATTGCCTTTCTAGATCCATTGTGAAGTATTTACGCGATTAAAAAGAGTACATTATATTCAAACATATATTGCCATTTCAATAAAACTATTTGGACAGTTTTGGAAAATTACAAGTTATATACTTATGATATATCAAGAGTTGTCAAATCATAGTTATAAATATTAGTTCAATGGGTCAAGGAAAATTAAATACGTTTCACGTACTTTGAAATATTTTCAGTCAGCAAAAGAAAACAACACCTAAAGAAATTAAATTCCGATTGTTGTATCATAACGATATATGTGACGGTTATATAGCATTGAAAACTTGAGGAGACATAATGTATGCAGATAACGAATATTTTTGAATTATTTTAGCTTTTAATTGATATGACCTCTGTATAAATAATAAGCGATATCGTTTTGAACCTATCTAGGACATATGAGAGAGAGAGAGAGAGAGTATGACAATTCATTATTCCTACATTGTTATAGAGGCTTCATTTATGCCGTGCAGATTGACGTGCCAATGCCTTGTTAATTACGAGATAAGCAATCCATTGTTTTCCACTTTGGTAGTGGCATCACGAGAAATGAAGCAGTTTTGCTCGCTTCACTTGTAATCTAAGGACTGGTATCGAGACAGAATGCAACTGTGATAATTTGTCTTCATCAAGTACACCTAGAGCTCCCCTGCAAGCAACTGTCAAAATCACTTCACGCTTCATTTGATATACATTCCTTGGGTCGAACAGCATTAGTTACAGATTCGCTGCCGAACATGCAAAATTCTGGGACCGTTTCAAGCAATTGTAAAGTGTCACCAAAATAACGCTTTGACTATACACACATATTTTTGATTTTTAAAACGCAAAGAAAAACGTTATGCGTGTTTATCTGTTGGCAACCATACATTCGCAAAAATGTTTTTTTATAAACCATTACGTGATGAAACTATTCTATTTATGTTAAAAATTTCATTCTTAAACCCAAACCATTTCTTTTTATTTCAATAACCTGTTAATTATATTGATTAAAATTGAATTGTTATTGTCAACAATTTCCTTGTTATTCATCTATTAATACAAATGTTTGAAAAATGTGATTATTGGAAATAAATACAGTAAAAAGAGGACAGTGGATTGCAGACTGCGAACTTTTCTTTGCGATTTTTAAGAGCCTTCCTTGCTTGTGTGATGTTTATAATCTAATCCACACGTTCAACATGTGCCAAGCGGTGTTGAAAGATCGAGAAGGATTCGGGTATAGGAAGGAAACATCTTGAAGCCAAGAAATGCACAGAAACTTTATGCTGACAGATTTTGATCGGCAAACGTTTTAAAAATGAAATAAAATTTTTGCAAAACTGTTTTAGATTGGAAAGATGTTTGCGAACTAATCGCGCTAAAGATTATGGGTAATGTCAAGACAGTTTGAAGGATACCATCATCCCTCGCAGCTGTCCGCCGCGGCATCTCGTTGTGGGGGAATTTAAGTATCTTTATTTTGATCATCGGAAAATTTATCCGAATATCTTGCATACGAGAGGCTGCGCTCTCGATTCGGTGACGTTTTGTAAATTATCCCTGACAGTATTTAGTCTGAGAATTTTGTTACAGAGATCCAACGTGATTGGTTCGAAGGCATTATATAATGCTCTTGTCTTTTGATGATATTTCCATACAAATGATAAAATTTGATGAAATTTATTGCAATTGTGCCCCGGGAATTAATTTATAACAGCGGGAAACTTGGTGGGTTGGGTAATATTGTTATCAGCAAGACTTTACAACTGATAATTTCATTATCTATGTGTAGATAGCGAAATTGCACTGTCGGAAACATCACAATCGTGTAATGTCCATATGCTTTTTCTGCAGTCATTGAATCACGGTTTCTGGTTCCGCCAACTATCACGTGAAGCGTGGCTAAAGAACAAGAACCAGTCTGGTCATTCACAGATTGCTTTTAGCGGACTGGTTTTCATTACTTGGAGTAGGGGTGTGGAACCAGAATACATGGCCCAGATGGCGTAGAATCTGGTATTGGTCGATTTGTATATACCTAAACCACATCCTTATTATTTATTACTATACTTTATGTAGACTACACACACGCCGAGTTTGTTGTTACTTATATTTGAAAGTGACTCTATGTTTCTGTTTATCTATGAAGGCCATATTTTACTTAACGTTAGGTAATTATAACAGCTTCCACGCATTCCATTCGTAGGTTTGTATAATAGACTAAAAGCATTACAAAGGAGGGGGATATACTCGTTTTGGTTGAGACTACACTTCTAGAGGAAATTCATCTCACAAACGGATAGTTGGTAGACACTACAGAACAGTAACTGAGGGTTGTCTACATAATTATATATCTATATTTAACAGAGGACGTTGAATTAAAGGTCATGCTTATAATCGTCTATGTATCTAATCTGATAAAATAATTTTTTTTAATATATGTGTTAATAACATGCAAATTATATTTTAAATTCATAAAAATAACATTGACATTAGATATTGTTTACATGTTACATTAGATATTGACTCCAGAGCAAAATGGTTTTGTTCAAATACGTCAACATGGCTATTCATTAAATTCAGTAGTCCGTTTTATTTTTCTATATCCAGGGAAAAACGGAAATGCCTTTTATGCGAAATAATTTATGTAAGTATGTAGCAGTCATTTATTTTGCGCAGTAAATATCACAAATGATATGCGCATTTGTAGGTCAGAACCTACGCGTGGTATCGCCGTAAATGACACCATATCAAATTCACGCAATTTTCATATGTCATTGTGAAGATTTAATTTAAAACGAAATGCGAGACAGCTCTCAGTATGTTTTGTGTGAAGCATATTTAAACTAGGTTGCAGTACAAACAGAGGCAATATCTTGTGTCAGATTTTAATTCATCGGTCGTTTATCCCAAGGGATGGAAAATAATTGTCCTTGGTTTTATATTTACATAAGTATTTTGTGCAGGTGTTTTCTTATCAAGTTGCATGCATATTTCTTTTTAGGTAAAACATTTCATTCAAATATCGTTTGAAAAGGTAATAAAATAACTATTTTATGTTATAATTGA
Source organism: Solen grandis (assembly GCA_021229015.1). Lineage (NCBI taxonomy): Eukaryota > Metazoa > Mollusca > Bivalvia > Adapedonta > Solenidae > Solen > Solen grandis. The sequence continues at coordinate 28,857 of JAIFHC010000108.1, read as the reverse complement.
AGTCATATTTCAGAGCAAGATATGCTAAGATTTTCATCTGAGGAAACCTTCCAGCTGGATTGCGGTAGGTCGGTGGTTCTACCCAGATGCCTCCGTGCATTCAGGGTCTTCCTCCACCTGTAATTTTCTGGACCTTACTATATGACTGTAATACTGTCGAAGCGACGGAAAACTCAAATAGTCAAGTCAAGTCAAATTCATATTCGCAACAAACGTTTCTTTATTAAGAACATCAAAAACCAAGATGCTCGTTTTGCAAACAATTTGTCATATTTTCACGCTAATATTGATAATTTGGTATCAGTGCATGTACCTGCCATCACCAATTTTCATTAGATCAGGAAATGATTGTATATGATTTACAGCACTCTCATTAGGCCGACTTACAAACAAAAACTTGCCATAAATTCTGACATTTTATGACAGGGTTCTGTTTTCACGTAGTTTTCTCGGAGTTCAATAATCAGTGCTACTCGGTTCGACTTCTTTAGCTGTTTCCCTCATTAATTCCGCGTTAAGATGATCTACACCCGCAGAGAACATGTAACACCTCTCCGGGGTATCTATCCAACCTTCTTTAACCGGCGGTTGCAGCATCAGCGCCATCATCTCATTTGTATTGGCTCCCACAGCGGAATACGGATTGCTTACTTTTGCCTACTGAGGTTCATAATAATGTTAAATTATAGAGATATAGTATATCTTTGTGACTAAGTACATCCTGAAGTGAGGGAATCACTTGAGCGCTGTCTCTCATCGCCTCGACTGTCTCAGACAGAGCCTCGGATGCATCACTTGAACTATCAGTCATTGCTGGGGGTTTATGCTGGAAATGAAATAACATGCGATATCTTATCATTATGCATTTTCGGCTCCATCTTAAGTTCAAAATAATGAAAAGGTAGGGTATATGGCCAATAGCTTTACAAGTAATACATAAATACAATTTGTATACAATTTGTCTGTTTTGTTTTCTTATTTTGTCAATATTCTTATTGCATGTTTTATATATACGTATTTGTGAATCGGCAAGTTAATCACAATTATATTGGAAATGACAAATACAAAACTAATTTCGCCCGTGTACTCATGCTAATAAAGCGCAAAATTGATATATTAATTACATCGTTTGAGTAGATGTTTATCAGAGAGAGGCCTCGCGCACACACGGAAAACACGTGCAATGGTGTTTAAATAATTAGTTCTGTAATATCACTTGGTGTATTTAGAGGGAAGCAATTGTGGTCATGTGTTGTCAAAGACGAGACTGAAGGCATTTTGTGGCAGTTTTATCATTCGTATTTCTCTTAAGTTTACTGCCAACATTAATGAGTTACGCGCGATGGCTTTTTGAAATGTTCCAAACACAGGATATATTGGTTATTCTACGTGCATCAAGAAGGTGACCATGGATTTATCTTTGCACGTTTTGTCCCGAAGCTATGAAATTCCAAATGAGTATCTCTTATACAATTTCTTTATCATGCTGTGTAAATGAATTCATTGAATTCAGTTTAATAACCAACCTGATTAGTTAGACCTACATCGATGCGAAATTCATCGACGATGCGAAAGTTGTGTGTGTGTGTGTGTGTGTGTGTGTGTGTTTTCTCAAATTTACTATACTAATCGTTTTTTTTTTCTAAATAGACTTTAGATATGAAAGATAAACTTTTAACATTCATAAACAGTTTTAAGATTCAAATATTTCATTAAGTAGCAGTCTGTAAGTTTATTCACGAATCTCATTTTTTAAGAACAAATTTCGACCTTGTTTGTACCGGAAGTGCCTGTTTTTGGTAGATTTCGTCTAATCAAACTACTATGGTAAAGGTTATCAGGTTTATTCCTTAACGAAAGAGATTATCTTGCGGCCAATTTTAAAAAGCCTCCCATTCGCAAGATCTAATTGTAACAGAATAGGTTAAACCCTGCGGAGTCCCTTTCTCTGATCGTCCATAGCAAGATAATCCTTGTTTGTGTAAACCGAGTCAACACACATGTTCCGGGTACATGTCATGGTGGCAGTCTGCTAGGAATAATGAGATCAGGCCAAACAATCTCACAGGTTTTAAACAGGCTCGACTTCCATCAACAATATTTAGTCTTAATTACTAGAACAGAAGTTGTTTTTTTTATATCACATTTAAGCATATCCAGCTCGTCATCTAACATGATAAAAACACCAGTTGTATGCATGTAATATTATTATTCTGATCCTATATTTTACATTAGATATAACGTGAGTACTCGTACATATCATACACATTGGAAAGTTGTACTCTAAGGCCGCCATATTTGTTTTACGACATTAAAAAGTAAGTGATGACGTCGTCATAGATGCTGACCTTACTGAGTATCAGTACTTGTTCAGATTAGAAATGAAATACTGATGCGTTTTACCATGGAAACAAGAATGATGAATGTGTGCTGTTTAAAAACCATACATCGCTAAGTTAGAATGGTGGACTTATCGCTAGGAATTGTAGTTTAAGGACATTTGGAATAAAGCTGTACATGAAGTAACTGTAATATAAAGGTACTGTGTAAAGGTCGTTTTCGATTGCAAGGGTTATTGAAATGTCTTTTCTACAATGAGAAAATAGATAATTATCTTCCTACGTTTTCTTTAAGAACACTTCTACTATATCTTAAGAAAACTATTTTCAGATATTTTTCAAGCGTTTCGCGAAGACAATAGTGTCACTTAACTCTAAATTAGATTCCCTAAAAAAACAAATGAATGCTAGATAATACACATACACTTAAATAACCTAGGAACACATTTAACCATTCTTGTTTTACGCATTTATTTAAGTAAACGGTTAAACTGATATAAAAATTACGTTGAGAATTAAAAAAAAAAATCGATGCCAAGTTCTCGAGCTATCACATGTAACGGTATAGCCATGACATTCCTAGCTATCACATGTAACGGTATAGCCATGACATTCCTAGCTATCAAATGTAACGGTATAGCCATGACATTCCTAGCTATCACATGAAACGGTAGCTATCACATGTAACGGTATAGCCATAACATTCCCAGCTATCGAATGTAACGATATAGCCATGACATTCCCAGCTATCGAATGTAACGGTATAGCCATGATATTCCCAGCTATCACATGTAACGGTTTAGCCATGACATCCCCAGCTATCACATGTAATGGTATAGCCATGACATTCCCAGCTATCGAATGTAACGGTATAGCCATGACATTCCCAGCTATCAATGTAACGGTATAGCCATGACATTCCCAGCTATCGAATGTAACGGTATAGCCATGACATTCCCAGCTATCGAATGTAACGGTATAGCCATGACATTCCCAGCTATCAATGTAACGGTATAGCCATGACATTCCCAGCTATCACATGTAACGGTATAGCCATGACATCCCCAGCTATCACATGTAATGGTATAGCCATGTCATTTCCAGCTATCGAATGTAACGGTAAATTTTCTGACGTTTCCAAGGGAATTGCTATTTCATCATATACTGTTTGGTATACAATTTTAAGTAGAAAATAAGCCCTAGTTTTCGTGTTTTATGTTTAATATTAATACTTCCTGAGATTTTCTTGACAGCTGATTCGAATTAAATTATGCTGGATTCATTGTTTCAGCTTTTGTATCAATTCAGGGAGTAATTTTAGACCAATTTGTAATGTTTCCTGTTGATATTTAAATCAAAATAAGTGCATGACATGTTAGCTTCACCAAAAGAAGTACAATGTCTTCCTAGAATACTTGCCAGCTTACAGAGCAATGCCAGTGGAGATGGGGAATTTTCAAATGCCCATTTTACTTGAATAAACCACGAAAAAAATAGAAGAAAAAAATCAAACATTAGATGAATAAAAAATAAATTTTAAAAAAATTAAAGAAATTAAAAAAAAAGAATAATGTTTTCCAATTTTTAAACATTTTCGAAAAGTGAAAGTGTCTTTTTTTATTATTATTATTGTTAAATGTATTTAGAATAATGATTTGTTTATTAATGCACATTGTGTGTACATGTATTACAAACCTACGTTAGTTACATTTCATCCCTGGCGCAATGTGGTTACTGTAGACAGCCATTCGTAGTTCAATGGAACTATTTGCCTCACACGTTGTAGAATGCAATATAAATAATATTTATATGAAAGAAAATAACAATCGTTTGCCAAAATGTCTATATTTAACGAGAAGAAAATCATTAGCAACACGTTTTGTAGACCACACTTCACTCAGATAAGTGATCCTCTCGTTTAAATAACGGAACGTTTCTCGTGGAAACAATTCTGTGTATATTTTTTCCTCCCAATGTCATAATCAGAATCACGTACAATAATTGTAAGTGGTATCATTCATAAATAGGGGTACTTATACCCAGTAATGGCCGCCAGCCGCACGCTTATGACAGTTTAATAGTAAATATACAGTTAACGGATATTATACCACGTGAAATTTGTGTCAAAGTAAGAAGCGCCCATGGCAAGGACATACACGCAGTTGGTTTTACCACAGCTCAAAATAAAGGATTCCTGTGGCTGATTAATGTCGCTGAATTAATATCACACTGTAGACCCGTGTCCTTGTCTAGTAATCCGAAATGTTCGTGCTAAATAATCTTCCGGTTGGGTTCGTTAATTTACGACTCAAGACATTATGTATTATATGGATTTGTTTATTGGCTTTAACGTCCCAACGACAGTATTTCAGTCATTTGGTCACTGTGTCTACTTGAGTCTGATAAAGTGCTGCCACACTGCAGTATCACGCCGTAGACATGTGGCATGATACCACACCCAGACACCGGACCATCCAGGCCTGGAACTTCCCTTATATGCTGAGCGCCAAGCAAGGGGACTACACCAGTACCACTTTTTACGACTTTAGTATTTCACGGCTGGGGATCGAAACAACGACCTCCCGATACCGAGGCGGACGCTCTCAACACTCGGCTACCAAAACCGTATATACATTTGATTATGCTCTTTGATTTCGTAAACACTGTTATTTTTGCCTTGCTCCGATTTTTTTATGTATTTGCTAGACTAAGGATCGAATAAAACTCCTTTCTATTAGAACATCTCGGGTCAGGATAATATCTTGACGGCTTACTTACGTGTTCCTACTCAACAAAATTGTGAAGAAAGACATTAATGACTTATCTAGTGCTGCATTCGTACAGCACTATCAATTAATATACTATTTATTTATCTAAATTATTTGTAAGATGATAATTCGAGATGAAGAAACTTTAAGGAGGATGAACAGGTTACTGGTGGTTACTATATATATATTATATTTTTTTTTTTTTTTTTTTCTTTTCTATTAATACTAAGAAATACAAAAAAACCAATTATCTTTGCATTAAACAAAAAGCATTTTTTTTAAAAAAAACAGAGGACAATTTTAATAATAATGAAAAACGATAAATCATCAGGAAGACATACTTACAGAAAGTATCATGTATATATTATACACCCCTACGTTGCAATAGACATTGTAACATAATCGGTTAAATTAAGCATAATTGAATTTGTTATTGGCATAAGAGGCGTCTTAAGAAACATTGTAAATGGTGTAAGCGACATAGAATACAATATGGTAGCCTCCACCTGTTGTCATTTTGTAACATGGTGTCAGATGTTAAACCATTGGATTTCAACCTATTGCCTACACAAATGTATGCAGGTATCACCATATATGTCGGTTGACACAATCGAATACCATCAGACATCATATATTAACTTTTATTTCCAAAACGAAATTGTGTCGCTAATGAAAACCGAGTGAAGGGGACTTTTCTCTAATTTTTTAACGTGAAACGCTTTCTTGGCTCAGACAAAGTTTAGCAATAACCAAGGATGACCTATACTATCGCTGAGTGATCATGTATATTTTACTCTAGTGCGTTCGTTCCGTTTGATTGTCGTGTGAAATATACCTAATATCAAAGTCTGGTTTATATTAACTCAAGTACCCGGAAAAGAACTGCTCACATCTTTCAAACACATGGCGCTCAAACCAAGCCCTATTGTTTAGTAAGCATCATATTAATGTTCTTAATAAAGACAACACATAAAATTTCACGATGAATCTTAAGTGGATATGTATAATTAGAAAGGATCTATTTGATGGCCCTTGAGTGTTTGAAACAGGTTGCCTGATTCGTAAATTTCTTATCTTAACCCATCAGATATGCGCATTTAGCCGGTATAGATGGGGTTACTAATGCCACGTATATTGAGATATCTCGGGGAATTCATGTTATCACTGCGGTAATAGCCATTAAGTGTCACTTGCAATGACGATGAGCATACATATTTCACCATAAAATGCAATCATTAATTACAGAGATTAGGGAAGTGAATGCCGCCGATATCAAAAAGATCTGTGAAAGAATGAAGACGTCTTAACAGAATGAAAATCTTCAGAATACATTTTATTTTTAAATCTTAGCCGTATATGATTATTCTTTTTGTGGAACTTATAAGTATGTGGTAGTTTGGTTTCTATGGGTTTGGTATGGTATAAAAATGAATATATTACATATACTGTTACCTTGAAATGTCCTTTTCTTAAAGCCCTTTGTTTTCATAAACAATTAGGATAAAATCAATTTATTTTCCTACGTTATAATATCGAATATAAAGCGTAATATTAAACAAATTCATTAAGTTTGTTACATGGATAATTTATGGCACTCCTGATGTGTATCACTAAATCTAATTATTGTGTTCCATTCAGAGACTTTTCTGAAAGCGTTACTGATATTGAATGAATGAAATTAAACACCATCTTGATAGATAAAGCACCAACTTGCTTGGCAGGAGTTGCTGTAAGAAAGTCAGAACATGCAACATTTTATTCGATATCAGCTTTGTTGGAATATTTATCGTCAATCCGTTTCATTTTTTTTTTTTTTTTGAAATTGAAGTTAGGCCTACCTCAAATATGCAGAGAACTTGTAAATATCAATACTTGGGAATAACATTGGATAGCTGCAAATAATTGTTTCCATGCCAACCATAGTCATTTATTTATTTTGAATATGAAAAGGTAAACTGACATGAGGCGTTGACTCATAAATTAGATTTTTTCCAAAATCCATAAAAAGCGACAACACAACAACAACGAAAATAACACTCACACACACACACACACACATGCAAGGAATAGCCTTCACAATTACGATACAAGGAAAATTCTTTGGTTAATAATTTCACTGAATAGACCGTGTTAATTGACAGGTACATATATTTCATGAACTATCTTTCTACTTTGTATTTGTTTTGATAATTCCACACATATTCTGAAAAGGATGTGAACAAAGCACATGTCGAGGATTTTCTGTTTCAACTAAAGCCATTATATAGCTGTGTTTGTAATATCCATGTTTTGTATGAGGAATGCAAACCCAGCACATGGCGGGACCGTTTATCGCTAATGATATCCTAGGGATACACAAACCATTACAAACATGCCTGTATATTTACATTGAAACATCCACAACCTGTCCCATTCCAGAGACATTGTGAAAAAAATATGCAAATAGTTTTCCAATTGACAAAATTGGAAGCGCTTAATAGACGTATTGCAAGTCATAAAATACTGAAGAGCGGAAAGGTTACTGTTAATGGGACTTTTTTCCAGTAACAACGATAGCGTTATCTCCGCGTGGGTCAGGCAACAGCACATGGCTTCAGTGTTAAATGCATGCAGTATTTGTTTTCGTGCGGCCATTTTAAATATTTTCGATGATCCTGACTGCGAAAATTAGCAGTTGCTTCTTTATATGTACGTTAAGGTAGCATCTTACAAACAACATAAAGAAATAACAACAAAACAACAACAGCATGATCTAAACACCACTCATGAAGACATACAGTTTATAACGTTGAAGAAACTTGTTTTTGTTGAGCTTTCAATAACATCGACATTATATTGTTGTGGAGTGTGCTTTTACAGCATGAGTGGTAAAAATCTGGTTTTGATGCACAAGTTATGATCTCCGACATCCTGGGGTCTCGGTTTTGATACCGGGATGTGACATTTTTTATGTCATGTAAAAATAGTTGCTCCCTATTTGACGCTCATTTTAATATAGTACTGGTAAGCCCGGTGTCAGGAGTGAGACTGGGTGTGGTCTATACTATACTCTTTAGCGTATGACTGTTCATGAAGTAGAAGGTTGAATTGCTGTAAACCATGGAGGTATTGCTTATATTTATATAACTGCACGTGTAAAGTTCTATTGTACAGCTAGTCGAACAGTAGAGGGACGAGCCAGCAAGGGCACCAGGACACATGTGGTGCTTTATGACTTTGCGGTTTTGTAATTTCTATTATCATTAATTAAATGTGCTGCGCTCAAGTGGAGAATAAATTAATGCATGGGGTTAATGACTTTCTTGAGTAAACGGCAAATTAAAATCGAGTAAATGAGCAATTTCACATACGTTTTTTACATGTACATCGCTGTGATGTTTTGCCGGCACTAAAAGTTTAACTGGGCTTAAGAGTCGACTAAAACATGTGTTGTTGTCTTTGACTTAACCCGAAGTTGATAGAAAGCGATATAGAAGTTGGTAGGAGTTACTGTTAATTATGACATCAAGTTATAGGTGTGGGTAAAAATGCATATTTATCTTTGGTTTTGAAAAAAGTGTAACTGCAAGATCAAAAATATCTTTAAAAAAGTGGACATCCAAACTAAAGGATTATGAGTTTATTTCACAGCTACATCTCTTCTTGTACTTCTATGATATGTAACAGCACTAATATGTGCATGATATATATGGTATTAAATACAAAATGAAATTTAAACTGTATACTATAGATACTATTAAAACAGTCTAATTCCTGATAACTTTACGGTCAAGCGAAATATAAATACTATACCGCATTTTCACTCTACAGTTGCCATACTATCCCTGTTATGCTCATTGTGGGACAATCAAGGCCACAAGGGTTTTCTTCGTGTCTGCTACAAGAGAAATTTCGCTTCGGTACTTGGGATTCTCGAGAAATACACGACTGACAGATTGATGTTATTTTCACGCATGTTTTCCTTTCTTTAGTAGTGCCCATCTTTCGTACCGCGTTTGTTTATATTATGTTACAGAAAACTGAATTCCAATGGATTTAACAGGCCTTAACATATACAATTAGCAATTTCATGAAGGTGGCAGAAGTCTAAAAAACTAACAAATACCTAACACAGACGGAGGATTGTCCGACGTAAAATCCTCTCTTTATGGACCGTGATTTCGGACCAACCCTTGGGCTTAATAAACCTGCTGATTTAAAAGAAATATGTGTAAAAAGCATGTCGTTGACACAGTACTGTACATCTGCCCTGGGAACACGGCACTGTAGAATTTGCGTTGCTCCTATTTATTTATAATCATGAATTGCTTTTTTCCCCTACTCCGACTCAAATTGTTAACAGAATGAACTCGTTTTAGGCAATTAAATGTTATTTAAGCATTCGAAGGAAGACAAACACATGATACAGTAAGCACTGTGATTGCGCCCGCAGATGTTTGTAAACGTTGTTTAATTACATGCTTATGTTAACGTAACATGATTGTTCGGAAAGAAACCAATGCAGGGGCGCAGGAATCGAATTATTTCTCATTCATATATTTCGTTTAGTATGTGCAATAAACCCCCCTCTCTCTCTCTCTCTCTCTCTTTGTCCGTTCCGTTCGTCGTCAAAAAAGATACATTTATAGAAAATGAAGAAGAACATTAGGCAAAAAAAAGGTGTGTTTTTTTCACTAGCATTTCCAAAAGAAATACGTTCGGTAGGTCGGCTAAATCTTTTTTCTCCATTTTTACCTTATTTTGTTTAAAGGAATTGACGAAATGTAGCATTTTGCAACCGTAATAGTCCGAATGCTACGAAAAAAAGTTTAGAGTCGGTAAAAATTTGGATCGATCGGGTCAATGGAAACAAGTAACTTTTTTTTATTTCGCCTTACTTTCATTGTTTGTTTCATATTGTACTTTGGATAAAATAAGAAATAATATTTTGATTATAAGTTTATTTTTGAGAGAAGACAACAACAAACATACAACATACATAATAATATGTGCTTTATGTTTTTGGTAAAATATTCAACAATGTATATGAAATATAAAATGTTGCTCACCTAAAACATTAGTTCATTCTAATCTGAATTGAAAAAATGTTATACTTTTCCCCCCCATTTAATTGGACTTTTATTTACCCAAATGTAAGTTTAAGTCTTATTTTCTAACAGAATAATGCCACGTGCGTTACATACTTGTTCTACTGAATAGGCTTTTCTGCAAATGAAAACTTCATTGATGGGTTACAGGTCATTGTTAGAATCATTCTATAAAGTCGTCTTCTAAACGGTTCAAGGATTTACACGATATTAAAACTCATTCTGTTATTACAAAGATCTAATAAATGCGGGGCTCAAAAGTTAGAATTAAAAAAACAAATTATTCATTTTTTACAAGAGTTTTATGGTGATGATAAATGTGGATTTCGTTAATCCAGGATAGCTTTATTTCTATAGTTCCATAGCACGCGCGTTATGACGAAGCAATTTATGGGGAATCCGCTTGTGTTTATGACATCCATTATATAAACATAGATCAATGGATAGATGTTGCAATTTATTATGAGTTTTCGCGTGTACATTTTTTCAAATAGAATATATTCAATAAAGCAAATTAAAAAGAGTATCATTCAAATAGAGAGAGAGAGAGAGCGCGGATAAATACGGAACGTACAATTGCATAGAAGGGCATACAATTCTATTGACAGAACACACAATTGCATAGATGGACATACAATTACACAATTGCATAGATGGGCATACAATTCTATTGACGGAACACACAATTGCATAGATGGACATACAATTCTATTGACGGAACACACAATTGCATAGATGTGCATAAAATTCTATTGACGGAACACACAATTGCATAGATGGGCATACAAACATACAATTCTATTGACGGAACACACAATTGCATAGATGTGCATACAATTCTATTGACGGAACACACAATTGCATAGATGGGCATACAATTCTATTGACGGAGCACACGATTACATAGATGAACATACAATTCTATTGACGGAACACACGATTGCATAGATGGACATACAATTCTATTGACGGAACACACGATTGCATAGATGGACATACAATTCTATTGACGGAACACACAATTGCATAGATGTGCATACAATTCTATTGACGGAACACACAATTGCATAGATGTGCATACAATTCTATTGACGGAACACACAATTGCATAGATGGGCATACAATTCTATTGACGGAGCACACGATTGCATAGATGGACATACAATTCTATTGACGGAACACACGATTGCATAGATGGACATACAATTCTATTGACGGAACACAAAATTGCATAGATGGGCATACAATTCTATTGACGGAACACACAATTGCATAGATGGGCATACAATTCTATTGACGGAACACACAATTGCATAGATGGGCATACAATTCTATTGACGGAACACACAATTGCATAGATGGGCATACAATTCTATTGACGGAACACACAATTGCATAGATGGGCATAAAATTCTATTGACGGAACACACAATTGCATAGATGGGCATACAATTCTATTGACGGAACACACGATTGCATAGATGGACATACAATTCTATTGACGGAACACACGATTGCATAGATGGGCATACAATTCTATTGACGGAACACAAAATTGCATAGATGGGCATACATTTTGGAAATTAATTAAAAAAAAGGGCCAAATTTGTTTTTTGGCGTCATTTGATTTACATTTAAAACGGCTTTCAATAGGCTTCACATTAAAATGCACCCTCATCTATGAATCCAAACATTAAGATAAGGACGCGATATGTCATACCGTTATGTTCAACATTACAGGGTTTTTTTTCTCTTTAATGCGGAAAAATGCGTGAGGTAAATGATTTTTTAGTTCATTAAACTCTACTCGTTATCAGAGATGCTGAACGCACTTTTTCCATCTTCTCTTTAAAAGAAAGAGGGAATCTATATTATATTAACTGGGCTGATTTTAAAGTTTGGCAAGGAAATCTGGTGAACTTTGTAGGACGTGAGATTAGTTCTTCATCAGATCAGGCGTGTAAAGTAAATCCTTATATAAAGGCCACCCGGATAATGAGACCACCTGTATGTGAAGACAGTCATAATGAAAACGCGGTTCAAGCGTAGTTTTACTTCAAAGGCAAAAATTGTATTTATCAAACTTAACTTTACAACATTGTACCTCATACTGGCGTGTTTAGTAAGCAGAAAGTCTCCAGATCAGGGTCTCGTCTGTTTGTTCATACACGTCGGTCTCAGATTCTACACAATATGCACAGCAAAAACAAATACATTGTTTCACATACCCATTTAAAGTCCAGTTAATTTATAGCCATCAATGCATTATTATTATTTAGATATGCATGAGGTGAAAGGTTAATATCTAATACAAGCATATATTTTTTCAGCTAAAATGATATTTCAGAAGAAATATGTCATTGATTGCTCATAGACCGCGAATATTTATATCTAGTATTGTTTTACTTGATACCGGTTCTGAAAAAAAGGAAACTATTACTAATCTAACTTAAATAAACACAAATTAAAGATCAAAATTGAAGCGAATTGTATTATGCCAGCAGTAAAAGTAGCATAAAAAAGTATACAATTCTCAGTTTTATTTAATTCTATAATAAATACTGATCCAAGATGTACGGAACTGATATATGTGTGCGATGATACTCACTTGTATATACATTCTTGTATTGTTAAAATGGTATCACGTGATTTTATCTGTATGATAGTGGTAACGTCTTAACCTGTAAAAGAGAAAAATATATATCTTTTTAATTGACACTTAAGTGGTGTTAATAAAACATTCTCTCCAGAATAACTAGCATTTAATGTCAGTTTAAGCAAAAAAGAATATATCATCAAACTGTAAATCAAACACAAATTTTACGACGAAAATTCTGAAGAGAACTCAAGTGCCACTTTTTTGTGCATTAGGGCTGCAGGTTAAACGGGCTAATTGGTAATTTTGAAACATTTTATGTCGACAGTAGATAGGCCCCCCCCCCTCCCCCATACACACACACACTTCAAATCCCCAGTACAAAGAACAATATATCGTACTGTTGACTAATTAAGTTATGTATCAAACTAAAATACAAATCAGATCATTTTCTACAGGAGTGCCGCATTCTCCGATTATTGTATTCTTTAATCCCATTTTTTCCAAAATGTTCCCAGCCATACTTAAAACTGGTAGGGGCCATTACAATTTTGAGGTATTCTTCTTTCAAAAAAAGATAAACGACCAGTTATCTGTAATCTCTAGAACTTTTGCCAGCGAATGAATTTCCAACTGCCTCATTTTGTAAAATACGAGCTTCAAAATATGTAATAATACATATTAATGTAGAAGATATATCCGCTACAGCACACTTTCATCTTATCATCAACAATTACGTGCGAATTACTGCATACTCGAGTCGAGCTGATAGTTTACTTGATTTGACGTGAACTATGTGTGCTTTTGGAATATAGTTTCTAACACAATGATTCGAGATTTAATCGTATACTTTGATTTTATGGTGTATTCTGACTGGTCGTATATGAATATAGGTATAACAAAACAAACACGATTCTAGCACCAAAATGAAATATTCTGTCCTTATAAAGTGATAATAATGTACGTTATTATGACTTATAAAGTGATAATAATGTACGTTATTATGACTTATAAAGTGATAATAAGGTACGTTATTGTGACTAAATAAGAGCCTCGACAAAACACATGACTTCAATTTATTTAAATACGATTTCCCTTTGTTGTGAGTGAGAAATGCAAAATATGAAACATATGTGGCAAAGCAGATCATCCAGCCATATTAAGTCCACTGTTCCATTTCTGATGTATATTTCAATAATCCAATCAGACTCAGGGTTACACAGAAAAATACGAAACTACACAGTTTTGTTAAAATTTTGATAACACATTAAGTTTTTATGTATGTAGTAGCCTTATATAAAGACAAGACTATGTTTATCTTTTTATTATCATCATTTCTTACTTCAATTGATCTTATGACTCAATTAAGGTACTGTTTCATTTCAAAGCCTTACTTTACATAGGCTCAGTTTAGGGCATTAGCTAACAGAGGAGATCCAGATCAGACTTCTCTGTTTGTTTATACAATATTGAAGTTCAGATTCTGCACAGTCTTCACGGAAAAGAAAAATTCATTGTTTCATATACAGTCAACCCTCGATACATCGGCATTCGATACAATGGCAAACACTGCCGGTGTATCAAGGATTGACTGTACCATTTACAGATCATTGAATCAAAACATATCAAATTAAACATTTTTACATGAATAATTACGAGGTAAAGGGTAACATTAATCGTACCTCATATTGTATCTCATATTGTATAAATATAACCAAGAGTACTGCATTATGGGACACAGGTCAACCATAAACACATATTTTATCAAGCAGGAAATACATATCTAGTAAAATTTCGGTTCTCCGAGAAATCTCCGAGCACTGTGTCTAATTCTAGGTAAATTCCAAGTCCCGATGTGGAGACACGGTGGTCCGAATCTTGCATATCCGAAACGTACGATTATCCGAGAATAGCGATATCCGAATTTTTAATTTTCCGTTATCAATTCGGACTGACGTGACCATATAGATTTAAACTGTTTTCCACAAGATCCTGTAAGACAATAAAAGGTTCCAAATACAACTCGGATTATTTCTCTGCCTCTTCTATAGTTTCATACATAAGTTCCTGTCTGTGTACCCACCTGTGTGTTCCAGTCCTGTTTGTTCGCTATATATCAAATGCCCCTTGTTTCGTTATCTCCCGATGAACGGCAGATCATGACGTGATATCTAGAAGATAAGCTTCCAAAATAATCCAGACCTGCCATTATGTCTCGTGCTACACTATTTTAAGATATAAGACCTTTTGCGAAGTATCTCAAACTGTTTTCAAACTGATGGTCAACAAATTGATGGAATTCGATATAACAGGATTGTAAAGCAAAGTACCGGGATAGACGTATATATATCAAATTTAAGTTTATGAACATGGAACATTTCTTAATGGATGCTGTACGTTTAAAATGCCAGGAATATGTTTTATTTGTAAGGTATCTAATGCTGGAATAAAAGATTTGAATCTAAATCGTTTAAGATATCTTTTTCCTGAATTTGCCTAACCCCATCAGTTAAAAAAGAAGAAAAAACCAGCTATGGATTATCGTTTAAATCTCTTATGAAAATAGATACTACAGACCTTACATGATAATATTTATGTGCCAATATAAATAACATTTGAATCAGGTGGGACAAAAACTGGTAGAAAAAAACTTTACCTCTAATTTCAAACTTGTTATATATATACACTTAATAGATATACATTACTATAGTTATATATACACTTAGTAGATATACATTACTAAAAATTTAAATTTCAAACTTGTTATATATATACACTTAATAGATATACATTACTATAGTCATATATACACTTAGTAGATATACATTACTATAGTCATATATACACTTAGTAGATATACATTACTATAGTCATATATACACTTAGTAGATATACACTACTATAGTCATATATACACTTAGTAGATATACATTACTATAGTCATATATACACTTAGTAGATATACATTACTATAGTCATATTACACTTATACATACTATAGTCATATTACACTTAGTAGATATACATTACTATAGTCATATATACACTTAGTAGATATACATACTATAGTCATATATACACTTAGTAGATATACATTACTATAGTCATATATACACTTAGTAGATATACACTACTATAGTCATATATACACTTAGTAGATATACACTACTATAGTCATATGTACACTTAGTAGATATACATTACTGTAGTCATATATACACTTAGTAGATATACACTACTATAGTCATATGTACACTTAGTAGATATACATTACTATAGTCATATGTACACTTAGTAGATATACATTACTATAGTCATATATACACTTAGTAGATATACACTACTATAGTCATATATACACTTAGTAGATATACACTACTATAGTCATATATACACTTAGTAGATATACATTACTATAGTCATATATACACTTAGTAGATATACATTACTATAGTCATATATACACTTAGTAGATATACATTACTATAGTCATATATACACTTAGTAGATATACACTACTATAGTCATATATACACTTAGTAGATATACACTACTATAGTCATATATACACTTAGTAGATATACATTACTATAGTCATATATACACTTAGTAGATATACACTACTATAGTTATATATACACTTAGTAGATATACATACTATAGTCATATATACACTTAGTAGATATACACTACTATAGTCATATGTACACTTAGTAGATATACACTACTATAGTCATATTACACTTAGTAGATATACATTACTATAGTTATATGTACACTTAGTAGATATACATTACTATAGTTATATGTACACTTAGTAGATATACATTACTATAGTTATATATACACTTAGTAGATATACATTACTATAGTCATATGTACACTTAGTAGATATACATTACTATAGTTATATGTACACTTAGTAGATATACATTACTATAGTCATATATACACTTAGTAGATATACATTACTATAGTTATATATATATGCACTTAGTAGATATACATTACTATAGTCATATGTACACTTAGTAGATATACATTACTATAGTTATATGTACACTTAGTAGATATACATTACTATAGTTATATGTACACTTAGTAGATATACATTACTATAGTCATATGTACACTTAGTAGATATACATTACTATAGTCATATGTACACTTAGTAGATATACATTACTATTGTCATATGTACACTTAGTAGATATACATTACTATAGTCATATGTACACTTAGTAGATATACATTACTATAGTCATATGTACACTTAGTAGATATACATTACTATAGTCATATGTACACTTAGTAGATATACATTACTATAGTCATATGTACACTTAGTAGATATACATTACTATAGTCATATGTACACTTAGTAGATATACATTACTATAGTTATATGTACACTTAGTAGATATACATTACTATAGTTATATGTACACTTAGTAGATATACATTACTATAGTTATATGTACACTTCACTTAGTAGATATACATTACTATAGTCATATGTACACTTAGTAGATATACATTACTATAGTCATATGTACACTTAGTAGATATACATTACTATAGTCATATGTACACTTAGTAGATATACACTACTATAGTCATATGTACACTTAGTAGATATACATTACTATAGTCATATGTACACTTAGTAGATATACATTACTATAGTCATATGTACACTTAGTAGATATACATTACTATAGTCATATGTACACTTAGTAGATATACATTACTATAGTCATATATACACTTAGTAGATATACATTACTATAGTCATATGTACACTTAGTAGATATACATTACTATAGTCATATATACACTTAGTAGATATACATTACTATAGTCATATGTGCACTTAGTAGATATACATTACTATAGTATATGTACACTTAGTAGATATACATTACTATAGTCATATTACACTTAGTAGATATACATTACTATAGTCATATGTACACTTAGTAGATATACACTACTATAGTCATATGTACACTTAGTAGATATACATTACTATAGTCATATGTACACTTAGTAGATATACATTACTATAGTCATATGTACACTTAGTAGATATACATTACTATAGTCATATGTACACTTAGTAGATATACACTACTATAGTCATATGTACACTTAGTAGATATACATTACTATAGTCATATGTACACTTAGTAGATATACATTACTATAGTCATATGTACACTTAGTAGATATACACTACTATAGTCATATGTACACTTAGTAGATATACATTACTATAGTCATATGTACACTTAGTAGATATACATACTATAGTCATATGTACACTTAGTAGATATACATACTATAGTCATATGTACACTTAGTAGATATACATTACTATAGTCATATGTACACTTAGTAGATATACACTACTATAGTCATATGTACACTTAGTAGATATACATTACTATAGTCATATGTACACTTAGTAGATATACATTACTATAGTCATATGTACACTTAGTAGATATACACTACTATAGTCATATGTACACTTAGTAGATATACACTACTATAGTCATATGTACACTTAGTAGATATACATTACTATAGTCATATGTACACTTAGTAGATATACATTACTATAGTCATATATACACTTAGTAGATATACACTACTATAGTCATATGTACACTTAGTAGATATACACTACTATAGTCATATGTACACTTAGTAGATATACATTACTATAGTCATATGTACACTTAGTAGATATACACTACTATAGTCATATATACACTTAGTAGATATACACTACTATAGTCATATGTACACTTAGTAGATATACATACTATAGTCATATGTACACTTAGTAGATATACATTACTATAGTCATATGTACACTTAGTAGATATACATTACTATAGTCATATATACACTTAGTAGATATACACTACTATAGTCATATATACACTTAGTAGATATACACTACTATAGTCATATGTACACTTAGTAGATATACATTACTATAGTCATATGTACACTTAGTAGATATACATTACTATAGTCATATGTACACTTAGTAGATATACATTACTATAGTCATATGTACACTTAGTAGATATACACTACTATAGTCATATGTACACTTAGTAGATATACACTACTATAGTCATATGTACACTTAGTAGATATACACTACTATAGTCATATGTACACTTAGTAGATATACACTACTATAGTCATATGTACACTTAGTAGATATACATTACTATAGTCATATGTACACTTAGTAGATATACATTACTATAGTCATATTACACTTAGTAGATATACATACTATAGTCATATTACACTTAGTAGATATACACTACTATAGTCATATGTACACTTAGTAGATATACATTACTATAGTCATAGTCATATATACACTTAGTAGATATACACTACTATAGTCATATATACACTTAGTAGATATACACTACTATAGTCATATATACACTTAGTAGATATACACTACTATAGTCATATATACACTTAGTAGATATACACTACTATAGTCATATGTACACTTAGTAGATATACACTACTATAGTCATATATACACTTAGTAGATATACATTACTATAGTCATATATACACTTAGTAGATATACACTACTATAGTCATATATACACTTAGTAGATATACACTACTATAGTCATATATACACTTAGTAGATATACACTACTATAGTCATATATACACTTAGTAGATATACACTACTATAGTCATATATACACTTAGTAGATATACACTACTATAGTCATATATACACTTAGTAGATATACACTACTATAGTCATATATACACTTAGTAGATATACACTACTATAGTCATATTACACTTAGTAGATATACACTACTATAGTCATATGTACACTTAGTAGATATACATTACTATAGTCATATGTACACTTAGTAGATATACATTACTATAGTCATATGTACACTTAGTAGATATACACTACTATAGTCATATGTACACTTAGTAGATATACACTACTATAGTCATATGTACACTTAGTAGATATACATTACTATAGTCATATGTACACTTAGTAGATATACATTACTATAGTCATATGTACACTTAGTAGATATACACTACTATAGTTATATGTACACTTAGTAGATATACACTACTATAGTTATATGTACACTTAGTAGATATACACTACTATAGTCATATGTACACTTAGTAGATATACACTACTATAGTCATATGTACACTTAGTAGATATACACTACTATAGTCATATGTACACTTAGTAGATATACATTACTATAGTCATATGTACACTTAGTAGATATACACTACTATAGTTATATGTACACTTAGTAGATATACACTACTATAGTTATATGTACACTTAGTAGATATACATTACTATAGTCATATGTACACTTAGTAGATATACATTACTATAGTCATATGTACACTTAGTAGATATACATTACTATAGTCATATGTACACTTAGTAGATATACATTACTATAGTTATACATACACTTAGTAGATATACATTACTATAGTCATATGTACACTTAGTAGATATACATTACTATAGTCATATGTACACTTAGTATATATACATTACTTTAGTTATATATGCACTTAGTAGATATACATTACTATAGTCATATGTACACTTAGTAGATATACATTACTATAGTCATATGTACACTTAGTAGATATACATTACTATAGTCATATGTACACTTAGTAGATATACATTACTATAGTCATATGTACACTTAGTAGATATACATTACTATAGTCATATACACTTAGTAGATATACATTACTATAGTCATATGTACACTTAGTATATATACATTACTTTAGTTATATATGCACTTAGTAGATATACATTACTATAGTCATATGTACACTTAGTAGATATACATTACTATAGTCATATGTACACTTAGTAGATATACATTACTATAGTCATATGTACAATTAGTAGATATACATTACTATAGTCATATGTACAATTAGTAGATATACATTACTATAGTCATATATACTCTTAGTAGATATACATTACTATAGTCATATATACTCTTAGTATATATACATTACTATAGTCATATATACTCTTAGTATATATACATTACTATAGTCATATATACTCTTAGTATATATACATTACTATAGTCATATATACACTTAGTATATATACATTACTATAGTCATATATACTCTTAGTAGATATACATTACTATAGTCATATATACACTTAGTAGATATACATTACTATAGTCATATATACTTAGTGAAAACACATAGTGGATATACTAAGTGAATATACATGTTTCTAGTTATATATTAAATTAGGGAATTTACTTTTTTTTGTATAATCAAAGAGTAAATATACCTTAAGCTTCATTTTAGGCAGTCTACCAGTTTCACATTGTGTTCCGGTTAACATGAATTATTATCTATTAAACATTGCTCCTTACCAACAGTTGTTAGTTTAATTCACAGTTTCTTGTTCTAATACAAGTTGTCAACATTTGTAACTATAACCCCTTCATTTAATAGTAAAATGACACCAATGTTGCAGTAGAAACTGAGCCCTGTAGTACTGCAGCAATTGAAAGAAAAGACTTCCAATGGCATATCTGACATGACTGTTTATTTTTCTGCGTATCAAGTTTGGGTTCGTTCTGTAAAACATTTTACCTAGTCGAAAGAAAACGTTTAACATCTGTGCCTGTACAAAAAAACAAATGTATAGAGAAAACACACAGCAGTTCGTGTTTGCTTTGATAATTCACCAGTACCCTCGCTTCAATCTTCGCGATCAACGTTGAAGCATGATAGTACGAGTAAATTTACGATTGTAGATTGGAATGATACAGTGAACAAGATTTGATAAGGTGGGAGTATGCAACAAAGCTGTAATAAACAGAATATCTTGGAAATATATTGTCTGTGTAGCCTGTATATTTCACATTATTCTCTGAACGTGCAAAAATATATGACAAAGCACGCGTTGCTCTTTCTATTTAAATTCACTCCTTGAATTAAATCATAGTAGCTCATACATTTTTGTGAATTATCTTTTAAATTACCGCCAATTCATTTTGGTGATTTATACAGGTGGTATAGAGAACGTCTTCTTTAAAACTATTTATGCACGTCGACACAAGATAAAAGTAACATATTCAATCTCAGTGGTTCTAAACAGGACCTATACTTTTTGCCTTGGAAAGACTTGAAAGAAAGAATATTGACCCTATGAGTATCAAATCTGAGACTAAGTAGCCAGACAGTATACTGATGGTCCACATCCCTTCTTAGACTGAAATTGTACTCCAGAGAGATGCGAGAATATGATGTCACACAATTTGGTGTCACATTAATATTTCTTAAGGTTCTGTCTCATGTTTTTCACCATGATGGTAAATACTTAAGCGTTAAATTTTAAAACCAACAGCTAAACTACTGGTGAAAGGATAGATAGCTTCCATTATAGACATGTTCATCAAAAAGCAGAAATTATAACAGAGAAAAACTTTTTATCAGTAATAATTAGTTTTTGACATAATATGTCTTGTGAATATGGTCTATAGCCTTCGAAAGATAGATATATTTACAGTGTTTTGAAATGTTTCATTTGGTTAAATGTTCACATTGTCTTAACTTACATGGAATAGGAAGACCCTAAGGTACCCGGTACATTGCTTTACTGATAATAAGATCGTTGATTTGTTTAAAACGATTTAATGATATTTTTGTAGTGTTTAAGCACATATTTTTTTTTATGAAAAAAGGACAGTTTTCCGGTCAAAGCAATGTACCGGATACCTTTGGGAAGAATAAAACTTGTAAGATATGCATAAAACGAACGATGCAGTTGGGAATATATGGGAAAGCTTGTAACTGCACATTAGAATAATATCAATATGTATGTACATGTATATTGAAATCAGCCGCATTAGCGACAAATGAACATTTCCTGCACTATCTGACATGACGAAATATCCGCCAACGTTTGGCAAGAACATAGCATTCTTATTCCCAGCTAGACGTTGTTTCAGCGTCCTTGTTTCAAAATATCGAACGATACACTAATTACATAATGAATCAAAGTCTTCTTAGTGAGCAGATGCATAATTTGTCTCGACAAATATAAAACGTTTCAGTTGTTTCCTTCAAATTCTGTCTCCTCATTGATAAAACACAGACGTCTCATAATTGGTTAAAGTTCAAGACAATCGCTTTTCAGACAAAAGACAAGAATAAAAAAATATGCAACGTTGGTGTCAGGGCAAGGCATAATTAAGACAAAAATATCCCTGAACCTGTTCTGATAGTCTTTTTTGCATCAGAACTTTGTTCTCTCAGCCTTTTCTTTGATAATCTCCGTTGGCTTGCAATGATAAAGTTCTGGTCTAACGCAACGGTAATTTCTTGTCAGTGTGCCACGAGTATTTTGCGTGGAACAGAGAGGGAATGGCTAAAAAATCGTCTCATGGTGTAATCTTATCGTTCTTTCCCACCCCACCCATTTCAATGTTTGTATCCAGGTAGCCAATGTTAGTGAACGCGACGCTTCTTCACAGCAAAGTGTTTATTGTGAGTGTTGGCTACATTCTTGTTTAGATTATGATTTCAAAAGATCTAATTAATAAATAATGGACCTTTGTCACTCAATTTAAATTGCTATCTTTTTACACTTAGTTTAATTCTTCATTTATTTCTTAACTTTGCATATACCATACCTCAAAGTATTCGTGTTCGTGCCTATCTGCCGTTGTGATTTATCTTCAAATTTATGCATAATCATTTTCAAAATTAAAAGTTGTCATTAATACTTAATTTCAAAAGCCAAGTTTGTAGAAGCAATTAAAATTCTAAAATACATCTACCGGGTTTGGTCGGGTACGATCGGGCTAATGTATGCAGAGTCTCATTTTTACATTAGACCTTACACGAAAGGCAACCGGTACATAATAGTTTGTTTCACTAAAATGCTTTTGGGTCGCATCTCTGTTCATTAAAATGCAACCAACATGTTTTGAAATGGAATTTTAATGAGCTTAATGGACGGAAGAATCAGGGTAGACCATGTGTCGGTAATATGAAACTGATAGGCCCCGAACAATGGAAGGTCGTTTGACCCCGTGACCCAACGTGACCCGTGACCCACTCATCTTGATAATATCAGGTTTATATCAGTTAGGTCTCTGAGCATTCTTTATGCGGCAATGTATGTATGTATGTATGTATGTATGTATGAATGAATGAACGCAGATGGTAGGCTGCCTTGGCGGACAGACTGGCGCATGGTGGATAAACGAAAGCCATTTCAATCCTCATCCAATTTTATTATCTTTTACAGGACCTCAGGGAGAGAAGGGAGACAAAGGATCATCTGTAAGTAACCAGTCTCCTACCTCCAGTGATAAATAGTTGAATGACCCTAGGCTTATTGGAAACATTCTCACTTGCTCATGATGCCTTTATTTTGTTCTGCCTTAAAATTGAATGACATGTGTTTTAGGTGTATGTGGCTTTTTACATAACTTGAGAAATGATTAGATCTTTCAAGCTTCAATGTTTATGTTCAACAGAAGAAATGTAAAAGATTAAATGAATGTTGTTTGAACTAATACATGCGATTACCATAAATATTTACAATGGAATGTTATAACCAAACTCTTCGTGGGCGTGCTTTAACCATTATTTTACCGCCATATGAAGAGAAGTTTAGAAACATAAGGTAGGTTCATGTTAACAATTTTTAAGAACAGAAAGAAAATGCAATTCGCTCAAGGTGAACAGATATATTTTACTGAATCGTTTCCGTATACATTATACAGTTTGTAACGACAATATGCTAATACTTCATTACCAGTTCCCAAAATGAAATACATATAACCTCCAGGGACAATATGAAATGACGTGCATATTTCCAGTAGTTAATGAGAAGTAGGAAACATAGTCAGCGAGCAATTACATTAGGGCATTTAACTTATCAATAAACCCGCAAATGAAACTGACTAATAATTAGGGAAGACTAAGCCCATGTATACCATCTGATTTCCATTATGCTGTAAAATGGGAAAGTAATGGTAAGTACAATCAACTCAGTGGAGGGGTAAACAGGGGGTATCATGTTATGGTATTGGTTGTTGTTTTTGTTGTTGCTGATCACATGATATGGATAGTTCATATAATATGTGGATAATACGTGACCTGATAACCTTAAAGTACATTATATAAAGTTTAAGTATATCATAAACTGTATTATTTTAGCATACCACAAATAATTATTGATGAAGCATTTCTCTTCCACACTGACGGATACATATTGCTCAAGTTTTATTTTTAGTTCATGTCGTGAACCTATCCGACAGGCCAAGGTCATTTTACATATATGCGATGGATAAACAAAAATTCATCCCATTTTGATATCAAGTTTCGTGGACAATGCTATTGATATCAAATTTCGTACGTAAATGTCTTATTTGATATCTTTAATTTCACACCATGTTAATTTCAGTATACCCCCTATCTGAAAAAATAAAATAAGTTTCATTTTAAAAGAAAAGAACAGAAAACCATGTTTAAGACGTCATGGTAAGGTTTCAAATTGGACGGAGACATGTTTCCAGTCTCAGTATTATGCAAATGAGTTTGTTTATTAATGACGTACACTATAGTCTTATAAGAGTGTCACTACAGCTGTATAATATGTACTATCATATTCTGCCGTGATCTTATTTCCGACTGGTTTATAGCGATCTTGTTCTATGTTTACATCATTACGATTTGTCTTATTAAAAATGCTATGTAATTACAAACAGGTTAATAGCTGTATGGCTCTGTGGCTGTATATACAGTAATACAAATACAAATTGTACTATGACTATATTGTATTGTATTGTATTTTGACTGCATCATCTTGGACGAAAATGTCACAAAATGTATTACAACTTGTTATAGGGCGGGAAGATTACAAACTGTGTAATAAATATATTTTTATAGGGCGGGTAGATTACAAACTGTGTATTAGATATCTTGTAATAGGGCGGGTAGATTACAAACTGTATAATAAATATCTTATTATAGGGCGGTTAGATTACAAACTGTATAATAAATATCTTATTATAGGGCGGTTAGATTACAAACTGTATAATAAATATCTTATTATAGGGCGGTTAGATTACAAACTGTATAATAAATATCTTATTATAGGGCGGTTAGATTACAAACTGTATAATAAATATCTTATTATAGGGCGGGTAGATTACAAACTGTATAATAAATATCTTATTATAGGGCGGGAAGATTACAAACTGTGTAATAAATATCTTGTTATAGGGCGGGAAGATTACAAACTGTGTAATAAATATCTTGTTATAGGGCGGTTAGATTACAAACTGTGTAATAAATATATTTTTATAGGGCGGGTAGATTACAAACTGTGTATTAGATATCTTGTAATAGGGCGGGTAGATTACAAACTGTGTAATAAATATCTTTTATAGGGCGGGTAGATTACAAACTGTGTAATAAATATCTTTTATAGGGCGGTTAGATTACAAACTGTATAATAAATATCTTATTATAGGGCGGGTAGATTACAAACTGTATAATAAATATCTTATTATAGGGCGGGTAGATTACAAACTGTATAATAAATATCTTATTATAGGGCGGTTAGATTACAAACTGTGTAATAAATATATTTTTATAGGGCGGGTAGATTACAAACTGTATAATAAATATCTTATTATAGGGCGGGTAGATTACAAACTGTATATTAGATATCTTGTAATAGGGCGGTTAGATTACAAACTGTATAATAAATATATTTTTATAGGGCGGGTAGATTACAAACTGTGTATTAGATATCTTGTAATAGGGCGGGTAGATCACAAACTGTATAATAAATATCTTATTATAGGGCAGTTAGATTACAAACTGTTTAATAAATATTTTGTTCTAGGGCGGTTAGATTACAAACTGTTTAATAAATATATTTTTATAGGGCGGGTAGATTACAAACTGTGTATTAGATATCTTGTAATAGGGCGGGTAGATTACAAACTGTATAATAAATATCTTATTATAGGGCGGTTAGATTACAAACTGTGTTATAAATATCTTGTTACATGGCGGTTAGATTACACATTTTATTATAACCGGTAGAAAGATTACAAACTGTGTTATAAATATCTTGTTACATGGCGGTTAGATTACACATTTTATTATAACCGGTAGAAAGATTACAAACTGTGCGTTACAACTAAATTTAGAAACTTAATTTTTTTAAGCTACTTTAAAATTTTTAAACTATGTTAACTGCATCTTGTTCTAGGGCATAAAGGGAGAAGCAGGCTTTCCGGTTTGTTTGAAATACATTTAATCAGATACATAGTTCAATATAATGCTGCTTCAATATTTACACACTGTCTCACATATAACAGAAACAAATATAATTATTTATTATATATTAATATACATGTGGTGGCTACTACCCACACTAAGCTGCCGTTATAAGTACTGTATATTACACGGAGATACTGTAGAACGACATCTCCTTGGAAATACCTGGAGAATATATGCATGTGCAGATAATGTACGAATTTGTTCTCCGGTTTAAGCTTCATCTGTTGTTGTCTAAAATCTGACATGTGTGTAAATATTGAACCATTTAAATCACTGGAAAAATGGACCATAAAAGAACAGAAAAAAATAGTTGAGATAACTTTGGAACTAATTAGTAATTATTCATTCAATTTACTTATTCTTAAAATAATTAGAATTCGAATACTAATAGCACGTATTATTTAAACTCTACCATATATTTACAGAAAAAACAACAACTTTTGAATGAGTCCTTCCTCCAGTGATTATCTGTGTATTTTGCGCTTTTTCGCTTTTTGTGATTTACTTTGCTCTGCAAAATTAATTGTTTAGTTATTCAGAAACTAACATCATCTAACTATTCATTTAGCGTTTGAAGTATTATTTCTCGATAAGTAAGAGTGTATGAAAGACATAAGGATTGAAACCTGTAATGGGCTATTTACAGATAACACATATTCTCACCATATAAAAACGAAGATGGTACCTGAATGATTAGAACTTAAAAAATTTAGAACTTAAAACATTTGTAAAGTTAACAATTTTTTTTTTTTTCAAATTTCGTATAGATTACAAAAATGCTGCATAGTATACTTACTTTCATATAACCACTAACATCATTCGTAATTGATTTGAATTATAAATGTAGTAACTCTATAAATAAAGAATCATACAAAAGGAAATTTACATTGTATGTGGTATAGGTGAAGGAAACATCTGACTGACAAAATAACCCTGAAGTAAATGTGGTTTCCCGAAGAATCTGTATGTGGTTCCCGGAGAATCTGTATGGTCCAAACAAACTTTAACCGTTAGAATTGTATAATGGACACCCGAGAATGACAAAATTGACACGTGACATGATTATTAAAATCATTAACCAACATCTTATTGTTATTATCAGATATCATTTATTTCCATTTAAAAATGAGCGGTCGTGTTTATTCTTTTACAGGGCATAAAGGGAAACGCTGGATTTCCCGGATTTCCGGTTTGTTCTGTGAATGTTGTGCATACGAACACGGTTGAATATATGCTCAGATGCTCTCTATACTTCACACCCTGTCACGTCGCTCCTTCATTTTCAACAATTTATAGTTTCATATCACACAGCACATGTACTTTATATTTTTTCTTCAACTGTTTGACAGAATGCCGATTATCTTTTTTCTGTTATTTTCGTTCTTTTCTATCAGGGAAATGGTTCAAGCATGAAAATGTCCCAAGGATTTATCGAAACACATTTGTGACACCACGCTAATTATGTTTAATGATATCGAGCATGTTGTTCACGTCTTGCAAACACTCCATTTTTGATTAGAGTCATCTTCTAATGCCTTATAAACATAAAACAATAGAGCAGAAAAAAGTGTATCATTGTAATAAATACAGTCAACCCTCGATACACCGGCATTCGATACATCGGCATTCGATACAAT